>OMOT01040316.1:0-20884 GCA_900312575.1 Acanthochaenus luetkenii | reverse complement strand
GTTGTGAAATGTTTACATATTGCATTTGGCTCATCCTGTGTCATTTGTGTTTTGCTAAACAGAGCATTTAGATAAGTTACTGTGTTCTTAATGTGTTTTACTGAAGTTCAAATGGAAAATATAATGCATTCATTTCATGTTGTTAGAAACTACAGTTAAGGAATATCATTTATTTTAAGAAAAGGAAGTTTGGCAACGCCATTGTGTAAAGTTTTTACCATAATTTTGTTTTGTCAATGCAAACTATTGTCTCTAGTCAAACAGTATAGAGCACAGTTGTAGTCGTAGTGTGATTTGAACAGTTCTCTCATAGCCATGGTTAATGGTTTTAAATGTGTAACTGTGATTTATTGAAAACAGAAAAGTGAACAAGGTACCATATACAGAAAAGAAATAGAAATGATTATAACTCAGTATATCTATTCTGTACTGCTACGTGCAGATTGGTTTTAGTTTTACTACCTGGGTAGATTTGACTCTCTATTTATTTCCAACAACAATTTATTTTATTTTTCTATTTTTCTAAAACAAAAGAGCTCTATTTTATTTTGGGGTATTTTCAATTGCAAAAGAAAGTATTTTTTATGAATGCTGTGTTGCAGAGATTGTGCAATAAACCTGCCAGCTGTTCTGTTTTAAAAGTGAGGTCTCCTTATGAATGTTATCAACCACACTGCTCAGAGCCTAGGAAATTGATGTATAGCTATCCTTTCTAATTTAGAACAGAGGTGCTACACATGCAAGGAAAAACTTCCAAGAAAACTTAGGTCAAAAAATGAGGTGAAAGAAATTGAAGAAACCTTGTGTGGGCCAAGTCAAAGAGGAATCCCCACCAGGACGGCTGAGCGGGGAATAGGTGCCGGGACAAACAGTTGAATGGACAGTAACATAGGAAAATATGTAAAGATGGTGGATTACAATCGACTGACATTTTGAAAGGTAGTGCTAAATCCATGTGCAACCTTTTACAATTTTACATATTAATTTCAACATGAAACCTGACACAGCACAGTATTAGGCTTGCTGTGATTCTGTAGTTTCACAACATTTCTGCCTCAAACTATTGAGACACATTAACGACAATATGACATATTGGTATCGCTGGGCGATACCGTGGGTCGTAACACAGCTTTATTGAAACGCTCAAATAAAAAGTGTAATGAAAAAAGGTCACAAATCAAAAGGGCACTTCTAGGTGTTTTGACAAAAGGGCCGGTGCTGCAGCATTTGCAGCTACGATTGCTTGCATGTCATTTTTATCTTTGATCTCCGCCTCCAAGGTGCAGAGGAGCTGGACAAGAGCCTGTACCAGCTTCTGAGCCAATCATGATTCAAAAAACTGTCTGCCTTCAGTTTCCACTAAACTCTGCAGAATACTTCACAAATTCCTGATTCACAATCACAGAATTTGTACCTTGGATTCCTGGGGGGCCTGAAAGAGCCATGTAGCTAAATGACTATAGCTACAACTGGGGGTAGCTATGCCCGTTTTTTAGCAAACGGTCTGGTTTTCAGATGCATTGTCTGGGTGTGGTCAGAAAGGTCGACCGGACATTTAAATGTCAGGTCAAAATCATTCTGTGAATAATAATCCCTACTGATATTTTCCCTATCGTGTGTTGGTATTTTTTATTTTCACAAGCTAAAAGCAGTTTGATAGAACAGGGGTATTCTCCACCAATCAAGGGACCATATCACCCGGGTGGGTAGGTGTTTTATTGTGTGGGCTGTGTAAGCGCACAGAGAAAAGTACCCTATCTGCAGAAGCCTGGAGGCAATGTGATGTTTACTACGCTTGTAGAGTGCGTATAACTCCACTCAATAAAAAACAACTAGCTAATTAAGAATGTGTTATCTTCTGATCTGCTGCCTTTTATTATGTTGCACAATGCCAGAGTGAATATGGCAATGATGTAAGTGTAGGGATTGCTCTCACTGTACAGTTGTCAAATAATGAATCATGACGGTGATTGACACCTGTCAAACACAATGCGTTCTCCTCCTTGTATTCAGCATCACAGCGAGCAATCCAACATATGTTTGTGCAACCCACCTTTGGGTCCAGCCCAGTCTTTGAAAACACTTACTTCAAGACTTACATCTTGCTTGTCTCTAATATGTCTCTTCTTCACAATAAACCCAGAACTAGTTTGTTTTGTTGTTATGACCATGAGTGTTTTAGGAGTTGACATTTGGACTTAAACATGATCTCATACGCAGCCTGGTGTTAACCCTTTATGCATACCATGCTGATACTGTCACGTTACAATAGCTACAGTGATCCGTGCCCCAGCGACCTTGAGCTCATGGACGCTGGGAAAGTTTATCCCATCTTGTGTCCCTGGAACAGGTGCAGGGTTTTTGCATCCATCGCTTGGTTTGGATCAGTGCTGTGGAGTGAGGTTTGAAAATCTGAGGAAATCTCTTGGTTCTGAGAAAATCTGAGGAATGGGAGAAGAATCATGGTTTGTCTATCTCACAAGTGTATTTAAATGTTATGATCTTGTAACAGTGAATAAAACAGGGGTGTAACGGAGGGTAAACCCTCCTTTTTTGTCAGGAATAGAGTTTCTCCCCCTTTTTAGGCTGACGTAATCTTTAGGACATAAATTCACAATAAGTAGTATCTAACTGAATGAAGTTATATGAGGATAGGACCTTTTAATGGCAACAAAGTGTAAATGAATGTTTATTTTTATTTTGATATATAACTGATATTTCTTCATATTAGTGTTTACCTTATGATGATCACCTACTGGAGGTCATAGTTTACACCTTTATATCTACCACGACCACTAGCCATAATGTTGTACAGTTTCCCTTAACATTTGACCAGTAGGTCCAGTATTGTACCAATAGCCATCGATGAGGCAAGATAGAAATCATTACAGACAATGATGTCCAACTTCATATTTCATTCAAATCAAGCCTCTTGCAACACATAACAGAAAAGAGGCTTCTCTTGTTTGCTCATATCGCTAAATATCTCTTAGACCTCTGGATATGTCTTGAACTTAAAATGAGCCAAATGCTTTGTCAACACATTATCCTAGGGCCATTTGGCTTGGGAGCATATGTCTGGCCTCATTCACGTCCACACATATCTCTCCTGTCACTGTGTTTTACGAGCTGGGATTAAAAGTTGTTCAGTGGAGATTCCAATGCTTACAGAGTGATGGGAATGTGTGTTGGGGGCTCCAGCCTCTGAACAGTGCCATGGAACGTGAGGAAACCGGGAGAAGGCCACACATGGAGGACACGCAAGTCACACTGCCAAGATATGTAGTTCACATGTCAGTAACCCACATGAAAGAGTGACACTCAATGGTAGGGGCTCATGAATTTACATTAATTAGGCCTAATGCGTGTACTAATGCTTGAATTTACTTTAAATTCAACGCTACCAAGAAGGATTGGAATCGGATATTTCCAAACCACACTGAGCCCATTTATACCTAGCAGTATAATCCCTATGCACAAAGGCAACAAGATGAAATGTAGCCACATTTAAACACATAACTGTCACAGTTATGATGGTGCCCAGCATGTTTCCCAGTGTCTCTTGTGTTTCTGTGTTTCAGCACCCCCTTGTCTGTTTCTTTCTGTCTGTCAGTGTGTATGTGTTGGCGAGGGCATGGCTGTCTCCTAATACCTGCCACCTGATCACCTGAGGGCGTGGCAATCGGCACACCTGAGGCTCATCTTCTCATCAACCTCCTGTGTATATATACCCTGACTTTCCACCCACTCTTCGCCTGATCGTTGTTTCGACCCTTGTGGATTTCTGTCTGCCGATTGCCGACCTGCCTGCTTCCTGCACGGTTCCTGCCCTGTGTATCCACCGTCTTCTACTGCCACGCCCCTGCTCTCCACTCCCTGCTGCTAAAACCCGAACAGTATTCGCCGTCATCTCCTGCCCTGTCATTGCAATAAACCTTTTTTGGCTACATTTGGGTTCCCCCCAGTCGTAACAATAACATAATAACCCATTTACACCTGGGATTGAATTCCCAATGCAGATAAAGTATGCATCCAGGGCTTAAAATCACTTTTAAACATGTGCAAATGCAGATCAATACGATTAGATTCAGAAGTTTTTATACCTAGGTTTAGATGGGACTTGTCAACTCTTGGAGACACAGTACTGACAAAGTTTATATCTTGATTGAAATCTTAACTCAACCCAACTTGGATCCATCCCTTTACAAGAACTACAGACCCATTCCAAAACTGCCATTTATCTGTAAAACTATTGAGAAGATGGTTGCTAAGCAGCTGTTGAGTGTCATGGAAGAATTTGATATCTTTGACAAATTCCAGTCTGGTTTCCGCCAGAAGCACAGCACTGAATTAGCACTCCTAAGGGTCTCTAACAATATCCTAATGCGTGCTGATGCTGGTGAGTGCTCAGTTTTGTTATTGCTTGACCTCAATGCAGCCTTTGACACAATTAATTACTCCATTCTTATTGAGAGGCTCAGGCATTGGGTGGGCAGTGGGTGGGCTCTACCTCTCCTTCAAACCTAATCAGTGTGAAAAATGTGTTGTCTTGCAGGACTGTTTAGTTGCCATCAAGAGATGGATGACCCAACATTTCTTCAAAACTGAGGTTCTTGATATTGGCCCTGACAGTATGGCATCTAAGGTACGACTGAGTCTTGGCCCTCAACTTATATAAAATCAAGTTCTAGAAATGTAGGAGTTATTTTTGATCAGCATTTGAACCTTGATCAGCATGTCAGAATGCTGACTCTGTCCTGCCTTTTCCAGCTTAGAAATATGTCAACATTTAAATCAATTGTATCTCATAATGAACTTGAGATGATTATACATGCTTTTGTTTCTTCCAAGCCAGATTACTGTAATTATCTTTTCTTGTGCCTGAACAAATAAGCTTTGGGGAAACTACAACTAGTCCAGAATGCTGCTGTAAGACTCTTGTGCAGATCCAGCCGTAGGGCTCATATCACACCCGTACTGGCCTCGCTTCACTGGCTACCTGTGAAATTCAGGATCGACTTCAAATTAATGACTACTGGCCTCGTCTAAATTTAAGACCAGGGGTGACCGGGCTTTTGCCATTGTGACTCCAAGGCTATGGAACAGCCTTCCTCTGGACATTAGATCGTCAACCTCAGTGGACTGTTTTAAACGACGTCTAAAATCCTTCATATACAGACAGGCCTTTCATTGATTTGTCTTAGTGTTTTGTATTATGTGTCTTAGTGTTTTTATATTTCCATACTTTGCTTTGTTATTATTATTATTGATTATTATTACTATTCTTATAATTTTTACAATATGTTATTAATCATTTGTTGTTGTTGTTGTTGTTGTGAAGCACTTTGTGACCATCCAGAAGATGCAATACATCCAAAATAGTGCTGTCAGGATCCTGATGAAATTTTTTAACCATGAACATATAACACCGACTCTGTCTGACATAAGTATACACTCCTACCCCTAACCTAAGCCAAGCACTGCCCATGATGTACTGTGTGCCACTAATTTCAAGTAAAGACCACATAACTGTGCATCGTTGTCTGCTATTGTGTTCTGACCGACACCTGGGGGAGAGTGCCAAATATCCAACCCACATACAATCAAGTCACATACAGTCCTTTTGCTGCCCCTCAGCTACAACCAGTTACATACTATGTCATATCAATGTCTTTTTTACTCATTGTACCAGTTTGGTAGAGCAATTGGTTCATAAACCTGCAGTGTTTATGCCCATAGATGCCAGGTGCCCAAGACTACTGAGTTAGTAGTACCAATACTCGATACACATCACAATACCTATCAGGCCTAATTACTGGTATGTGTGTGTGCATGTATGCACATGTATTAATCAAAATACACATGTTTTGATTATTCCAGGTGCACAATCAACAATGTACAACTTTTCCCTTTTTGTACAGTCAGCAGAGTTAGGCAGCAATGGATTACAATAATGTGATTACAAAAAACATTAACTGTGATCAGCTACTTGAACAATAAGATCATGCTTTTGAGAAAATAGGTTGTTACATGTAGCATTACTCAAAACCATGTTTGAGGAGGGAAAAGGGTTGATTGATGTAACATAACAGTGATTCAACCTATATCCAGTTCATGAAAGCTTTTACATTTCCTGGGAAAAACCCTCTGGTGCACAGGAAGTGATGTGTTTTATGTTTCCAGTTCCAATAAATAGAAGAAGAAATGGGTAGTTAGCATGATCAGTGATAGCCACCATGGCTGAACAGACAAAGAAAAGAGCGCCACCTACAGAAACTCAAACTTCATCATCAGAAAATCCAAGGAGAAAGACATCACAGTACTGGACACACTGTTTGTTTGACAGGTGATCTCTGGGAAGTGCAGAAACACCAGAGCAATGAGTGCTTAGCACCAAAGATGGAGACAACATTTTACAAAACAAGGAACTCAAGGATTACCTTGGTTTCATTGTTGTGGAGGATGACAATGGTACTCAATTACAGTCTGTAACTTACACTAACTCAGTAGTAGTATATCTGTAATGATCTTCTATGGAAATAGGCTGGTGCTATCATTGCTAGCAGGACAGATTCAGCCTTGGCCAACCATACCGAAATGCCTTGAGATAAAACCGCCCACTAATGGGCATTTGATATCAGTCCATGTATGGATTATAAAGGGATTGAATGTTAATTCCCTCACCGGCCCATACATATATCTTTAAACCACGAGGTGACTTCCAAAGGTGACATTTTGCTTTTTCCACTCTCACTCAGGGCCGTTCATTGGAAATATTGTGAATGTAAAGCACTTTGAAAATAAATTATAATCTAACATCTTGCTGTAATCCTTCCCCTTGGCACACACACACACATATACACACACTCACGCATCTGGCTACATACAAGTATACTCACACAAATACTCCAACAGAGACAGAGGTAGACTGGAAAGTGTTGACACGCACACAAATACATACGGTACACTGCAGTGAACTGGGAATGAACTCTAGGCTGCTGTGTTTAAGTGGAGGTGTGTATGTATTGTCTGTGTGTGTGTGTGTGTGTCTGTGGCTGCAGGACACCATCTTCTCTCCCATTAGGAGAATGGGAATCCCTCTCTGCCTCATCATCTACTCATGGTATTGAGTGTCTTTGTGTGTGTGTGTGTGTGTGTGTGATGTGTGAGAGAGAGAGAGAGAAAGAGATAATTAGGGTTTAATAAGTAAGTGTGTGAGCGTGTGTGTGAGTGAGTGAGCAAGCGAGCGAGTGAGAGCAAATTAGTTCGTGAGCGAGAGTGAGGTAAGGTGAAAGTCCAAGAACTGGCCGAGATCAAGAAGAGGGAAAGAAATCGCCAGAAAAAAAGAGGAACAAAATGTCAATAACGGTAATGAGAAGGAATTGGCAGGGAAACCACTGAAAAATAAGAGCGGTAGGGTAAACCCAGAGGCTGGAGCTATGCCGTGTGCAGTGCTGACAGCTTTAAATGGAAAGGACTGAGTTTACTGTACAGTACACCACAGTTGTCATAGGCCGCCCTGCATTATGCTTGTCTAGTTGCTGGGAAAACAATCACAATACTCAATCAAGCCATTAATAACCGTTTGTGCTGTGCGCGTGAGTAAGTGTGGGTGCATGCGCATTACATGTGCCCATTTGTGAGTATGTGTGTGTGCTGGGGGGTGTTAATTTCCAGCGTTGGGATGAGTCCTCGGCATCCCAGCGTGATTCATATTAAAAGTCAATTGGCCTTAAAATTTGGCCAGACCCCCGAAGTCTGCAACGGCGAGACGTAGCTGTCAGCTAATGGCAAAGCAGCCCACAATCACACTGGCTGAAATTGAATCTGACCACAGAAGCCAATGGGCCAGAGACAGTGTCGCAACGACTGACCATTACGTTGATGACATCCTTTCTGTTAACTGACCCACACTTCCCTCCCACTTTCACACTTTTCCTGTGATCAGGTACTGGTGGCCAATCAGTGGATCCATCTCAGTATTATGTGTGTGTGTCCACGTCCCTTCCTGTATGACACGTTGAGATTTACAAAAACAAAACAAAACAAGAAAGAGTCTTTATACCTATATGTATTGCATGAATGTGTGCCTGTACTATATGTGTGTGTAGTGTGCACAAAGGGCATGGGTTTGTCAATTGTTTGTAACCTCTTGGCCTGTAACATTAGCAACAGCTAAAAGCATCTACCCGCTCTTAATTTTTCGCATGTGTGCCTGTGTGGTGAGGTATGGCAGTGCCGGGTGGGAAATAGAGAGAGATGAAGGCAGAAATGCTATCACCCTCCCGCTGGTCCTGTGATTTCACTATAACCTCAAGAATAATTACCACACGCACACGCTATTTTACCGCAACATAAAACTTTACCACTTAGAACAAAGGCACCCGTTACCGGCCCAACGCTCAACAGTCGTCAAAAGCTTTCAAACTTATCTTAAACTCCTTCTGAGTTAAAGTTAATGTAGCTGCATTTACACAGGCACAAAATGTCTGGTTTTTAACTCTGTATGTCACAGTTGATACTCCAATGTCAGTTTGAACATTGAAGCCCAGATTCATTGAAGATTTGTGCAGGGAAGAGTTTCCAAATGACCAAATCAAAAGCCATACTGCTCTTTTAGAGGGCTTGTTTGCGCCACAACTTGATTTGCTTAGTGAACAAGACAAAAACTGTACTCTTACCTCCAAGAAACTGAGGCAGAAGTAAATGTGTAGATTGCCCTTATAACGCAATCTTCATTTGCCCATTTATCCTGTTCAGACACACATGAGATCAGATACCTGCCCATCTTCTCTCCCTCTACAAATTGTTTGCATTCTCAACTTAAACAGGAGCTATGTTGCGTAGGTCCTCCAGGACAACACTACAACTTTTAAGTCATTGGCTCCCAAAGCAGGGTCAGCTGACCTTTTGTGGTCCTTGAGAATCATATGGTGTCCACAGTAAAATACATATACTGCATCAGATGGTTTCATTCACACACAATTTTGAATTTCTCCACTTCACTTAAAACCCACCTCACACCACATTTCAAGACAATTCTTGAACATTTCACAAGGGTTTCCCAAAGGCACTGTTGAAGACCAAAAAAAATCATCAAAGGTTTATATTTTGAACTCTGCCCTCCTTCAATGCAAGCTGAAAGTATGACAGCTACATTACATTACAGCATTTAGCAGACGCTTTTATCCAAAGCGACTTACACATTACATTACAGATTTAGCAGACGCTTTTATCCAAAGCGACCTACATGTCATATCGTTGGTGGAGGCAGCCATGCAAGGTACCAACCTGCTCAACAGGAGCAATTCGGGGTTAGGTGTCATGCTCAAGGACACTACGACAGATTTTTCCCGGGAGGAGATGGACTTGAACTGCCAACCTTGCAGTTGCAGGGCAGGAGCTCTACCTCCTGAGCTACTGCCACCCCCATACAAGTATACATTGCATGCATCATATACATAGTACATCACGCCATGCACCACACTACACACTACACACAAATACATATATTTGCATGTCTTTGACTGTGGGAGGAAACCGGAGCACCCGGAGGAAACCCACGCGAACACGGGGAGAACATGCAAACTCCACACAGAAAGGGCCAGGCGAGATTTGAACCCAGGACCTTCTTGCTGTGAGGCAACAGTGCTAACCACTGCGCCACCGTGCCGCCCAGCCAGACAGAAGACAGTCTGCCAATCATGCCCAGAGACGCATTGAGGTCTCACAATGAGTCTCAAGTCACTGCAAATGAATGAGACACTTCACAAACTACACTACATGCGGCTGGTTTCAGGAAACACTCTTGGCAATCTTTCCATTTCTTGAAGTTATTTCAAGACATGGTTGAGGCCTTTTGGGAAACCCGCTCCTTGTCCCCTGATCAGAGCAGCGCTAACATTGGTGTCTGGGCTCAGAGGGAGTGGAGGGTATTGCAGCAGATCCCTGCACTTTCCAAAAACCAAACAGAGCAGTGGTTCTCAACCGTGTGTCATCGATGCCCAAGAGCCTGCAAGTTTTAATTCCAACCAAACACTACATCACCTGATTTCACTGATTAGTTCTTTGTCACTGGTTGTAGGTGTACAGATCAGTGAAATCAGCTGGCACATGGTTGAGAACTGCTGAAATAGACAATATTTCCACAGGATCATTCCAAACAACAGGAGGGTAATTTGGCCAGTTGGTTAAGAATGCTGCTTAGTTAGCAAAGTGTTTCTGGCGCAATCCCCAGTAACAACTAGCTCCAGGGACTAGTCTTGAAAACCAGTAAACATTAAGTTACAAAATGTAATATAGCACAACTGGCACTTGCTCGGAATATGTCAGTTTTGTGGCCGATGCCTTTGTAAAAAGCTAGATTTAGAAACCATACATATCATTCCATCTGTGTACTGAATTCTCCTCCACTATTTTGTCACTGTTGTCGTTCCACCCCTCCTTCTCCTTGCTTTCATTGTATCCATCTTGATGGCAGATGTATGAAGCCTGGGGCTGCTCCACTCACTACGTGAGGCAGAGAGCCTTTGTTAACGTTTCATTCTTCTCTCCCCCCATGACAGCAATGAACCACCATGGTAGTGAAACCCTCTGGACTGTGAAAAACCAGCTTTGTCCCTGCTTTTACCCTCCATTCTCTCCCTGCGTTATCAGATAGAGCCAAAGCTAAAGCTGAGGATTATGCGCTGCTTATAATTCGTGATTGCTTCCTTTCTGTTCTGATGTTATTCTAAACTGTCTTGGCCGACTTGTACTTCAACAAATTAATTCATTTATAAATGACAAATATAAAATTTCAAAGCACATATCCTATGTTTTACTCCACTGCAAATCGGATGCCTGTGGTCACCTGAGAAAAATAAAAAGTTAATGAAAAAACATTTGTTAACAATTAGAATTTCAAGTACTTTGCTTTTACTTATACAGAATGCACAATTTGATCTGGGCATTTGTACTTTTTGGATTTGTGTACTTTTTTTCTTCAATATGGCTAACATGCAGTTAAGGTGTCTATCCATCTATCATCCTAGCATTGTTACATGCTAGCATGTGGCTAATGCCAACACCATCAATCACCCTAGCGCTATGCTAGCACATGGATGATGTATTTATCATTAATCTCATCCACACCATCTTTCCACTGTATTTCAAGGCTTCGCCATGATTCGTAGCACTAATTTGATGGTAATGAACCCATCGACACACAGTGCTTGATGAATACAGTGATAAATCGCCTTCTGTTGTGTTTTGGACAGGCCACATATGATCCTATTAGATGATCTCTAGCCCTCATTCTGTTAAACATGCATGTAGAAGCTGTGTAGAAATTTGTTGAATGCCATGGGAGACGCTTGGTTTAGATATGCTGTTAAAATAGCTAGGGTGACAGCCATTTGTCAGTGCCTCTTGCCTTTTGAGCTGTCCACTCTTTTTTCATGATATATAGGACAGATGCTATATACAAGCTTCCTAATAAAAAATATGTTTCACTTCAGATGGTAAATACTACTTCGAAACTCACGGTTTGACAACAGACCAGATTTCTCCAACTTTCTGAATTCTGAGGTCACCTACAAGTACCAGTAGTCAAGTGTCGGGAATGATGTATTTATTTCAAATAAAAGAAACAAAATGAAAAATGTTCATCATATAAGTCACAACTCATACAATGCCATTGCATCACATAACAACTTGCCGGATTTTTCATTTGTGATTGGCATGTTGATTTGCTGTAAAACATGAACATATATGCATCACTCACTAAGTGCATTTGTTGAGTCAAATGTGTGAACACATCCAAGACGTTGCTTTTAACCATCAAGTCGGTCCGATGGTTATTCCCGTGTGAAGTGAATGCAGCATTATTCCTTCAAAGCCCAGCATATCAAAGGTGATTAGCATCTTATTCAGCCAATCACAACAGGTGGTCAATATTTGAAGATGAGAGGTTTGGGACGTCAGTCACTATTTCCTCTCATAAGTGCTGGTCCCTTGGGTAATATGTAAAATAGACTGAAGTTAGGATGGCATTAAACTGCATCTACTCCTTATGTCCAAATTCTCCACCACATTGTGAAGATGGGCAACCTGCTAATCAGTAGTCTGTTTTTGTATAGTCAATTTTAAAATGTAAGCAATTTCCCCCCACAACACAACATTAGAGACTGAGTAAAAAAACGACCCATAGTATCATGAAAGATTTGTCTCCGTAAAGTTACAAAATTCCACCACTACACTACAGCATTACAGCATAGTTTACCAACATTCATATTTCCAACAGAGCCTGATTTCCATTTAGTTTTCTCTCGTGCCAGAAGTTTTGGTCCCTTGAGTCATATCTAGAATGGCTAGGCTTTAAACTACGACAAAAATAGAGCACCGATAATCCTTGAAGACACACAAAGTGAACAATTTCTACTGAGAGACATTTACTAACTAAGTCTATTTCATCAACCCTCTCAGCAACATAATACTGTATTCCTGTTACCTTGTGCGAGCATTTCCGTTGAATCTGTTGATGGAAACATAGTAGATTTATTCAGCCTCTATTAGACTAAATTCTTTTCTCTCTTTGGACCAAAGTGGAAGTGTCTTCACTCCAACCTGCCTTAGGGAATACATTACATGACATTACGCTTTTATCCAAAGCAACTTACATACCATTATACAGTATATATACATACTACATCATCATATGCATACTATACTGTATACATCTATGTCATATGCTAACTACGTCATATACGATACTACCCACAAATGCAAGTCCTGAGGCGTGGCTAGAGGATACACAGGTGTAGCCTCAACGCAGAAATAATCAGCCAAAATAATTCATGTGCCTATGTACTGTATATAGAGCCCAGCTCCATACAGACAATTACAGATCAAATCCAGTTGTAAGTAGCCTTGATGTCATAGGCGGAAATGATGATGATTTGTCACCCCAATATATCACTGTAAACATAACTATGTAAATTAAATACTATTAATAATACGCAATGAAAGCACTTGTGCTGATTATAGACACTTAACCTCACAATGGTTTGATCCACTGCCCCCATGATGCAGGTACAGTGTGTGTTTGGGAATCTGACGTCTGTCGTTGGTGGCTGACCTCCAGTAAGTAGTTCAAGCAGAGGATATGTTAACATTTATTTACTTCTACCACTCAATACATTAAAACACATTTGTAATCGTCACCAGTCTTCATTTTCAGTGTGTTGACGTATAGGTCACTCTTTATGTTTGCTAGCGGTTAGCTGACATTTGCTAGCTAGCTACAGTAACATCAACCAGTGTCAGCAGCTGTTTGAATTCGAGTCATTAAAAGAAGCTAGCATGGCAGTGTGGTTCCTTAGCTGGCAAGGTGACAGAGTGTTCATGTCTACCATCTGAAAGACACTCAATGCAATACTCTTGGGGCCAGATCTAACGATGCTAAGGCTTTGTTCAGACTGCAGGCAAATCCGATTTGTTTCTGAAATGCGATCTTTAGGACTGACTGTCCACACTGTTATTTGCAAGTGATCAGATCGGATTTCTGTATTCAGACATCGTCGACCTATCTGCATTGGTTGCTGTGGTAACGACGTAGGCTTGAGTGGGCCTACGTATAAAACAGTGCAGACAACAAAGCAGCAACTGATGGAAGAATGGAGATCTGTCATCTCGCCCTTCACGACATATCGATCTCTAGTTGCGGTGCAGATCTCCTCCTGCTGCTGATATATACAACAATGTTCCGGGCTGCAGTATAGCAGCATCACTGTGCAGCGAGAGGTGTGGTGCCATCTGAAAAGTAATGACTGGTGGGAACATGTAGTCCTCAGGACTTTTGATGATGACAGATGGCTTGCCAATTTCAGAATGCGCCGGAGAACGTTATGTGTCGCGTTGCGAGTGACGTAAAGGACAGTTTGATATCCGATTTGAGACACATCTTTTGAAATCTAATTTGAATCGCATTTCAAACCACCTATGAAAGTGGTTAAAATCTGATTAGCAAAATATTTTCCATGTGTTTTTTTGCTGTTCAGACATGATAAAAGCAATCTGTATATGCCAAAAATCGGATTTGGGCTGCCAGTCTGAACATAGCCTAAGATCCCAAATAAACGGTTCTAATTTGCGTGTGCATTCTAAAAGTTTGCGTGGATGATTTACTAAGAATGAGATGCCAAAGTGGTGGAGTCAGCAGTATTGACTATTGAGTATTGAGAGTTTTGTGTGTTTAATGGTTTGCACCTTGGGGAGTTTGGACGGGCAACAGAACTGCCAAATGAATTACAAATTCTAGTGGAAGAGGCAAATAAACACTTGGATGAGCTACAGCAAAAAGAATTGGAATATGACAAAAACTAACAATATATGGGAGATCACCTGCGAGAAAGTAAACTGCCAGTTAAAGCAGTGTTGAAGAAAAGAGGGAAATAAGACACAATTAATGTAAAGATAGATTTTCTTTAGGCTACAGTAGCTGTGAATGTTTTGTTTGGTTAAAATAGGCTACAATAAATGTTAGAGCTGTAATGGATTGTTTTGTGACAGCAGTAATGTGTTTTTCAGAATGATTTTGCGGGGCTTAACACAATTAGAAATGATTGAGACTGAGTATTTTGTTGGGCAATAATATGTTTCGAATTTTTTCAATAAATGTTGATTTCTTTACACATGCACGCTCCCTTGAAACGTATTAAATACAGACGCAGTTTCCATTAACTAAATTGCATTCAGGTTTGATAGATCACAATGCGTGTGCTACATTAATCTATTTACATTTTCTCCTCCCAGTATTGTGCAAAATAGCGTGCAAACGCCCCATCTTACATATTCATTGAAGCAAAAGTACTAACTGACTATGGCGCGTTATTTTGTACATTTGAAAGACATTTGAAAGACAGTGCACACTGTTAGTAGTTTGTACATTTGTTTTCGCGTGCTATGAATTTGCACACGTTTTTACACACGCAAACCATTAGTAGATCCGGCCCATGGTGTCCCCCTCAGGAATTGCTCTTGAGAAAATGTCATGTAATTGTCCTCTCCAAAGTTGATATCACATTTTCGCCCCTGCTTGATGTGTCTCTCATTCTGTATTAACCTTTCTTGTATCTGTGTGGGTTGCCATGGGATTTCAATTCGGGGATAATAAATTCATACTAAACCTCATTAACAGCTTTTCATTGTCTATATTTGTCTCACATTATGTACTTACAGCTAGATATTGTTAATTTAGGGGGATACAAATACAATACAATAATACATTTGGTTTATTTCTAGTGAGATGTCAAATAGTCAACCAAAGTCCCAAAAGCGTAAAAGTTTGACAATAACGCACAGACACACATCATAAATATCTTCTAGGCGTTCTACCTCTATGAGGTAGACAAGGCTAATTAGAGGTTGACATATTTTAGATTAATTACACATTCATCTTAACTTTGTGAAATATTTTGATGTGGAGAACTGTCATCTGTGGAGGGGAAGGGGATACGGGGCAGGAGGAGCATCAACGCCACGCTTCAAACATCACTTCAGTGTGGCCAATTGACAGGACACTGTTCATTCACTTCCTCTCATCCTCACATCTTCTCCTCGTTTCCAACATGACCTTTCACTGAGGAGTCGAACAGGAGAAGCGAGGCGAGGAGAAATCGTTAATGGAATGCACCCCAGACTTTCATTCGGCCAAAGAGGGTGAATCTATGGCAGTGACGTGCGGTGAGGTTCACGTTTGGTGAGGCACTGACTCCATAAGAGTCAGATTTACAAATATATAAACCCAAAAGGGTAGCGTATTCAATTGGCTACTGGACATTTCATATCTCATCAGCATTCTTCACACACACACACACACACGTAAGGCACGTATTAAAGGTACGTAAAGATAAGAAAAAACGAAGAAGCAAAAGCTTGGGTTCGATGTCACGCTTCAAAACTCCTAAAGATTGTAAGACTAAGGCGCTACCGCGCGACTACGGAATCCTGAATTCATCGTGTGAAAATACTTCTATAAGTCAAGGACTTCACTGTCGAGTAGTGTTTCGAGCGTTTCATGAAGCTTCGGCAAAATTGTTTCAATTGTCTCTGTGTTTTGGAAAGCCTTGTTCTCCCATCCCTAGAGATTTGCATTCATTCCTCTTCTACACTTGACTCGCCTGGCGCCTCTGCGTAGAAGAACAGCAGCAACAAGCACCTGTTGGCTCACGTACGCCACCTTCAGTGAAGCAAAAATATTACTTGGTTCACCCTGTGCCTTTTCACTGCGGTTTTATGTCCCATCAGCCAACCTAAATATTTCAATTACAAACATTCAAATGTAATGGTTAAAGACATTAGCCAGACTGTGGAAAATCAGGGTATATAAGCGTATCTTCAAACATTATATTGGCGATATGCAGAGATACGGCAACAGGCACGGGCCAATTGCATGTATCAACCCAGTTATTGATGGATTGCGCATTCAGAGGTGAAGCTCGGCTCGTTGCTGCCGCACCTCGCGTTTCACCCCTGTATTTGAACAGGAAATGGAAATATGCAAATGCAGCGATTTTGACTATACCTTTTTTTTCGAAATTAGTCATACATAAAGATCAGTGGACAAATATTCATATTCATTTTATGTTATCATTATTATTATTTTTACTTGTCATAATGACAGGTGGCTCTGCCTCACCTTCCTGCCTCCCCTGACCGCACGTCCCTGATCTATGGTATGACAATTAGTGGGGTTGGGACACTCTCTTTTGCAATGTTTCAAAGGTTGAATGAGAGAGTACAGTATCTTGAATTCCCAAGCCAACCTGCAGCACCACATGATTAGAATGATTCAATAAGGCCCTTGCTGGTGGATACAGCATGTGTGGACTGTGCATAGGAAATGTTCGGGAAAACGGCAAACTCGTACTTTTTACGTGGTGAAATTTTTGCTTTCTCAATCTAGTGAATTGTCTTTTTTTCTGCAGGAAAAGGCCTTTTTAGATCACTTTTTAATTATATGAATTCTGCAGGGTGGTCAGTGGCCACAGTAGACTATTCTGTCCCCCTTGAGTTACAAAGGATCACAATATGAAGGCCTATTAAGCACGATAATAAATTATCTTTTCTCTTGCCCCCCTTCACAGGCAGGTCAGAGGTCAGGGTCAGCTACAGAACAGCACCCTTGGAGCTGGTAGGGATTCAGTGTCTTGCGCAAGGAAACTTCAGCAGGGCAGACACTTACCATCACAGGGCTTGAACCGAGGTACTCCATGTGAAGGAGTCTCTTGAACTGCAAGGTCACCCTAACACCCAAGGCATGTGGATATCAAGGTGGAGTTTTGGAATATGTCAGTCATAGCATTCATCGATAAAGCTACTTACACTCCTGTACAAGGTTGAACAATGTATTTTCTTGTGTTGATCCACAGTGATCAAAACTCTGTTTCATTTAGTATAGCTTTAGGGCAGCCTCCTCTAAATACTTTCAACAACAGCCTGAAACTGAAAATATGCTAGGCCTACTGATCACTATAGAGATATTTTTCTCTAAGATCAGCCTTCGCCAACGGTATGACATGTAAGATCAGTATAAAATACCAGTTACAAAGAACTCAATGCACACTGGCATTTTGACTTCGGCATAGTTCAAATTTAGCATCTTCAAATTGTCATGCTTTGAATGTGGCCAGGATGCTGAATGTGTGTCACATGGTTAACATGCAGTAGATACTGCTGATTTCATCATGTTAATTCTGAGGGGATAGCTTTCGGACACTGCCACTAACAGACCCTTGTGTATGTAATAGATACTGTTGTTTGTTTTCCATGTCTAATCCCCCTAACCCAATGCAATAGCCTGTGGCACTGGATCATGGATCAGATCCATCCAACTCTTAACAATTCCCATCTGAACCTGGGGCGGCCCTCCAACTATATTTGGTAAATTTAGTCACATCAGGAAACACAGACGTGTGTAGACACGTGTGCATGTGTACATGTTTGTGCAAGTGCGTATGTTCAAGCAAGTGTGTGTGTGTGTCTTTGTGAGTGTGTGTTTGTGCACTTACCAGTCCCCTAGTGCCCCCCACTGCCATCTCCTCATTAACCCCATCCTGGTCTCCTCCACCCTTGACCGCTGCTCCCATATGGACAACAGTCCTCTCTCTACTGGTAGTGCTGGGAGCTCCTCTCTACCCATTATACCGGCCTCCTCGCCTGAGGCAATACACAGGCCTTCTGACTTAACCGTAGCTTAAACAGGTGCTGTTTAGTCTTTCAGAAGACATCCATACTTGGCTTTATATGGATAGTGACATTTAAATTGTAGTTTGATTTATCTTTTGCCTCACCAGGCATGTGTCAAATCATAGGAAATACATTTCAGCATTATTGTTAGTATTCCTCTTTGAAACCAAACAAAGCGAGACATTTTTTGTTAAATGGAATGTCACTACCGCAACTGTGATTAGTGCCTGGTGAAGAAATGACAAATAAATTATGAAAAATTACAAACTAGAATTCAAATGTCAAATCCCAGTGCAGATAAACAGATAAACTAAAAGTGTAAATGCAGCCAAGAAGGATTGGAAACTGATTTTCCAAAATCAATACAGCTACAGCATACATCTTATACTGCATTGGAATTTCTGACATTGCAGTTGGCAGCAGTAGCTCAGGAGGTAGAGTTCCCGCCCCGCAACTGCGAGGTCGGCGGTTCGAGTCCAGCTCCTCCCGGGAAAAATAAAATCTGTCGTAGTGTCCTTGAGCAAGACACCTAACCCCAAATTGCTCCCGTTGAGTAGGTTGGTGCCTTGCATGGCTGCCTTCGCCAACGGTATGACATGTAAGTCACTTTGGATAAAAGTGTCTGCTAAATGCTGTAATGTAATGTAATATTGAATAAAAAAGTGTATGAAATAGATATTTTAAAAATACATTAATCAGTGAATGAAACAAAAATTATAGAAATGAATACAAAATGTGTTCAGGGAATTGGACTTCACAATGTATGGTCTCATCACTGATATTGAAGTAAAATAAAATGTACTGATGAACTGTCATTTGCTGACAGGGATGTTGCCATAACCATCACTATACGGTAAGGTCTGTGATTGTGAAGATTACCCAGTTGTCAGAACCAGAAGGAGACAGTAAAGACACACACACACATATCAGAAGGTCCTGGGTGCAGTGCAGCTGTATTCCCAAACCCTGTCAGATTTATGCCCTGGCTCAGTGCAGTTATTACAGGCAGAGTTTATTGGAAAACTGCTACATTATGAGAAGTGTCTAACAAATCGCTTATGCTCCTGTAATTGGATTACAACAGCAGCTAGCTCCCACTGGTGAGACTTGGCAGGCTGCATGCACACACACACACACACACACACACTAACATAGATTGCAGGCTGGTGCGTGTGTGTGTGCATAATTGGTTGTATACTGTGTGTAATTGTATATGTGTGTATCCTCGCATGAATCCATACATGTGTATGCAACCATTCCTGTTCCTTAGATTGGACTAATCTCATTAGTCAGTCTATGTTTCTCTGTGAAAACTGCTTTAATATAAGTAATTGACCTGCGGGTAAAGAAAAGGCGTCTGTGCCTCTCATAGGAAACAGACCAAAATGGAGGGAACAGAAACATTTTATTTAAACCACCAGCTCTGTTTTAAGATGAAGATCATCATCATTGTCCGGTATAGACACACACACACACACACAGGGCATGCAGGGACTTATTTATAGCTGTCATAATTTCAAACTTATTAATTCTTGAAGGAATGCAAGTTTTGGAAGATTATCCCATTGGTCAACTTGCCATTAAGTGATGAGAACATAATTTACAATGTGTCCTCAATCACAGTGTATGGTAAAGTGTTAGCATGGAGCACCGGCACCAACAATCTACTGGGGACACATGGATGATTTGGGTGGGACAACCGCCTAAAAAAATGTACAAATCAACATGGCTAACATCATGGCAGGTGAACAAAACAAAACAAAATAAATGTTACCAATCGGCTCAAAATTGGGGGACAAATATGTACTGCTCCTTTTTTTTTTTTAGCTTAGTCCAGCTTCTCCATGTAAATCTGTGCATTGAATTTAGTCTAATGCAGGAATATACCAGGCCGTTCTTGTAAATATGAATATGTTGTAAAGATACCTGCCTGGTAAAATAATGGTTGAGTGGTCTAGAAAGTATATGATAATAAATAAATAAATCAACACAGTAGATTACATTCTTTTGTTATTACATATTTATGGAGTGTAGCCTGAGTCTATAACACATTACTTAATTCCATCATGTTTTAACACATCTTTTTAAATAAATGTTTTTTACGTCACGTTCTGCATTTGCATGTGTGTGTGTGTGCACGCAAGCGCATTGGAGGGTGGGAGGGTATGAATGTCAGTAGTCTATAGCCCCCCTATAGAGCAGTTTGACCCAGGCAGCCATCCTCTGTGAGCCTCTACAATCATTTTCTATGCAAATGGTGCAGTTTATTGTCCAAAACATGTGACGCTTTTGTCTGGGCCATCTTTGACTGATCACAGCTTGACAGCGTCAATGTGTGGTGTGTGTGTGTGTGTGTCTCTCTCTTTCTGTGTGTGTGTGTGTGTGTGCAGATTGACAGTATTATTATAAGCAATTGGCCGACCCCCTCCACGATGAGCAGCTGAGTCTATCATCACACAACAACCGACAAACACACGCAGGCACGTGCCTGCCCCCCATGCGCTTGCACACACAGAACCGCCTCATTCATCATCCTGAAGTTAATTGGCACAGGCTTAAATAACCTCTTTTACCACCTCTTAACACATATGACCTCACATACACACAGCACTCATGTATTATCTGTGAATCCTACAGGAGGGAGCATGGCCGCATC
>OMOT01040307.1:0-11631 GCA_900312575.1 Acanthochaenus luetkenii | reverse complement strand
GGGGGGGTAGGATGGAGAACTGAACTTTCACATGCACACTGGCAGAATTTGGTAGTGACAAGTGAATTCATGAATGAGCGTGAATGCAGAGCAGACTAGAGTAAAATGACTACACTGTGTATACGGGTAATGGGAGTCACTCCACTCCTCCAATCTTGCGATGGCAGTAAATAATGTCTGTTACCATAGTAAATTATACTTCAGAACAATATGGTGGCTTCCTCCAATTTGCTTGACACCAGTAACCAGAGACATCAATTTATCTGACTGATCTTAATAAACTGCCACTGACAGCGGCGTCATACTTTTTTTTTCTCCACCTCATGAACTTGATACTTTTAAGCGACACACTCTCTGTGGACGCAACATTGGTGTTGCTCCCAGACTGGTAGGAGCAACTGCAATGTTGAGGAAACAGGCTGGAAAGAAAATCTGAATGTCTCACAACACTTACCTCAATTTCTTTCAAATAAACAATGATATGACATAACGCAACGAGTGTTTCGCCTTACGTCACACGTCACAGTGGTACACACTACTCGGACTCACGGAATCTGCTCTCAAATTCGGATTCAAGCATTGACTACCGAATCACAGGGTTGAGCACTCCAACGACGAGTGACAACCGTATTCTGTGTGTACGTTGAGTTATCAGACAAAGTGATTCCCGCCACCATTTCCAGTGACTCACGGTTCATTCTCGGGGGATTTTGAGGGGGTGTTGCGGGGCTAATTGTCAGGGGTTTAGTCTAGAGACACTAAGAGCTAAGCGGCAGGTCGTTGCCTGGCCTCTGATGGATGACTCACAAAGCCCTTTTTCTCCTTTTATCTGAGCGTATGATTCACTGCCTTGCCACTGAGGAGCTAGTGGTTCTACCACCTACCATCTCACTACAAGTAGAACCCTACTGAACGTGATTTCAGCACCTTTGAAACAAGGCATTTTTCTTATTTTCACCTCTCTGTGCGTGGGTATATGCGTCACACACAAAACATTTGAAAGATGTGTATCATTGCCAGACAATAAAATCTAAAGTATAACATCTCAAATGGAAGGATTTACAGTAAGTAGTATATGATATTAAAGCAATTAATCTCACAGAGTCCAAATGCAAATGGAGGAAACATGGTGGCAAAGACAAGCTATGTATTAAATCATCAGCTGCAGTTTTGATCTCATTATTTATCTTCTCACCTTTTTGGTAAATAAAAATGAAAGTCTGTTTGCGCCACAGCTATAAAATGTATACCACGGCCAAGTTAACTAGTTTACTGACAATATTCATATAACTAGTCATTCCATACATTGCTCACCTTGGTGGCTACCTGAAAAATATTTTATCCTACAAGTTCCCCTCCTTCCATGCAAAGAAAATATCATAAGAAAAGGTAACACAATGTCTCAGGTTGATATCGCTTGAATAGCAATTACCTGTACTATAGAAGCATGTCTGATACTCTGTGATATAGAAATAAAGCTGTGTGTCTGTGCGTGCGTGTGTGTGTGTGTCTGTGCGTGTGTGGATTTGTATGTTCAAACACATGTGGCGTCTTTTGCCATGGCCTGAACTCCTGTTATGACATCCCAAGGGCATCAGCAAGCCCAAAGACAGGTCTTCGCTGATCAACTTTGATTCATCCACTTAAAATGAAGGCATGAAAATGTGCACCTGTAAAATATAACAGCATTGAGAGTGTGTACACGGTTTTGACAATTTCCGGGTTATTAAAGCTACTCGAGAGCCCTGAGATGTCTGTCTCTCTACACAGCACACCCCTGATGATGACCTAGTCGAACCGTCGGTTGATATGCTGGTTCTGTTGAAAAAAAAGAAAAGACAATCTGTTTGAAAGCATCCGCCGCCTGATACAATTGTAGAATGTAGAAAGGCTGAGCATAGAGAAACACCAAACTTGAGGTCCACCTTATATTTAGAAGCTATTGGCTTCATATTACCAAAAAGTTGCCGCAGGGCAATTGGTGTGCAGCAATTTTAAAAAATGCATTACAATACGAAACACACACATCCACACATGAATATAATACAATGGGTCACAATTGTATGTGGTAAGGTGCTTAGTGCCTGTGCTACTGTAGGATTTCTCCTTATGTACTGTTTAGAAAATTGATGGCTGAGGGAAGCTATGTTTGTATCTATTGGTCCTAATCTTAGGCAGTTGGTATCGGACACCCAAGGGCAGAGAGAGGAATTCAGAGTGTCGTGGGTGGTCACAGTCCAATAAGATGGTTTGAGCCTTACACAAAGCCTGTCTGTTAAACAACTAAGACAAGCATGTCTCTTTCACCCCAATTATCTTGCTGCACTGGTCAACAATACGGTTGAGCACATTCCTATGTCTAACGTTCAAAATTAACAAACCAGCATATCATAGAAAAGCTTTAAATGGACTCAATATAATACTTAGGAAACATTGTCATCAGGGTTTTGTTGCTGTTAAAATACCTGCGCTTTCTAAAGCAAAATAAACTCTTTTTTTTTCTGCAGTACATCTGTGTTCAAGTCAAAAGTCAATTTACAATCAATTATGGTGCCTCTGGACACAATCTACTATCTGGCCTTTAATTGTTGCTGACACTCTATTTGGTGAATTTAGTCGAAAATCAATGTGCATATTAGATTAGATTAGATTCACTTTATTGTCATTACACAGCACAAGCACAATGCAACGAAATTAGGTGTGTCTAACCAGAGTGCAAAACAGCAATTATGTGCATACCCCTGATATGCTGGTTCTGTTGAAAAACTTTAAATGACAATCTGATCGAAAGCATCCGCAGCCTGAAACAAGAATGTAGAAAGGCTGAGCGTAGATGGAGAAACACCAAACTTGAGGTCCACCTTATATGTTTTAGTCTTTGAGACATTTAGTTGCAAAAAGGCATTGTCACATCATTGTACAAAGTTATTCACATCATTGTACAAAGTTATCCAGAACAGGTCCATGACATGTATCATTTTCCTCCAGGAGAACAATGACTGAATCATCCACACATTTAAATCAATTTGATTGAATTGAATTTCAATCCATTTCAATTTCAGCATCATAAAACAAAATGCAAGGCAGGTTCAGAAGCACAGCTCGGGATTGTTCATATATGATGAATGCCTCTGATTCGCTGGTACACTCACAAGCTCAACGGATATGTCTGTAATCGGTTACAATGCTCACTTGCTGTTTAGAGCAGTTTGACACAGCGGAAGTATTAAATGGAATGCAGTAATTGAAACGTTTCACAATTACCATATTGCCGAGGCCATAATCATAATCTCGATTAGTATACGATTAATTGTGCAGCCCTAATGTTCGCTTTGTCAGTCTGCTGGCTAAGTGACATCTGAAAGACGTCACACACTGGGCCTAGTTGTTCAGCACATTACTTCAGCAGACGACCCCCTATCCTGTCTGGTCCTGGGCTTTTCCTTGCTTTGCTTTGTTTCAATGAAGCTGCTACTTGATACAGTGGTTTTAACTTTAAGAGTATCAGTTTCCTGTGTAAAATCAAATACATCAAACCGTTGGTAATATTTGCTGAGGTTGTGAGCCAACTGTGTATCTGAGTTGTACCCCTCAAGTTAAACCTTTCTGTTACTTCTGCTCTTTTGTCCAGTAACCATGTCCATGCTCTCCCAAACAGAGTGCATTAACATTACTGGTAGAGCTTGCTATTATATGTGACTCACCAAAAGTCAGACTTGAATGAACTAATTTGACCCTGTGCTTTATGAACAAAGGAACCTCTCTGTGGACTTTTGTGGTTCAAGGATTTGATCCTTAAATGCATATGAATGCATTACGTTCAGTGCAGTAAACTGCCTTGTCTCTGACTCAAATGACTAGAAAAGTGAATGAATATCCACTTTTCACTTGGAGGAGGAATTCTGGTCCAATACTGGCCTCTATCAGCGATGTCATTTCAACAACAAATCAAGGCTTCGCCTTTTGAAAGCAGAAATCTCACACATGCGCCATGACATGTTTACTTAATTCACTCGCTAACATTCAGTATCCCCTGCTGATATATAGTAATCATATTATGCTTCAGTAAAGCAGAAATATTACACATTTAACTTTTAAATATGACCATATCACCAGGAACTATACAAAGAGAAATATGCATCACTGGGATTTATTAGGATGAAGTTGTTTTACATTTCATATTGTCATGACAAATTGTGTTTACTGAATGTAACACAAAGTT
This sequence comes from Acanthochaenus luetkenii, assembly GCA_900312575.1. Classification (NCBI taxonomy): domain Eukaryota; kingdom Metazoa; phylum Chordata; class Actinopteri; order Beryciformes; family Stephanoberycidae; genus Acanthochaenus; species Acanthochaenus luetkenii. The sequence continues at coordinate 7,409 of OMOT01040307.1, read as the reverse complement.
CCTTTAGCAGTTTAAGCCGAGGTGATATCCTGAAAACAATTCACACCACAAGGCTTTGAAACATTTGTTGTATAATATATTTGAGACAGAATATACCTTCAAATCCACAAAAGAAAGTTCTCCCTCTGTCCCACGTCTGTCTCAAACTGAATGTACAGAATGAATGTACCCTTTCAAGTTCACTTTCATTGTGTGTGAAGATTGCTACCACGGATTTCTGTAAAATCTGGAAAGTGAGACAGGTCAGTAAAAGGGAGGAATGGTATAATACCTTAACTCTCCAAAAGCGCTTAATAGCTAAAATACTCAGTCCTAACGCAGTCAACAGTGACAATGTCTAAATCTCTTCAAAGCCTGCTGTGACCCACTCAGACTTCGGCTGTATGACGCTCTTGTTACATTATGTGACACGTCTTTACTAGGCATGGAGAGGGTCAGCGTGTCTGAGCTTTATCGATGCATAAAGGGGCATAAGAGAGTCTCAGGACAACTCAACTTATCACATCCTCCACATTTCTATTTCTGTCAAATGTCCCAAGACCTTTTCCTTGACATTTAGTTTTTAAGTTAGCGCTCTGAATTGTATCGCTTTACTCTGTGTTTCACGGCCCCTTAACACAAATGAAAGCCACTTTCCCCAGCTGTTGCAGAAGATCTGCAAAGTATTGGAGAGAGCTGCAGAGAGTTGGAAAATGAGGCGAGCGATGCTAACTTATCTCTCAGGTATTCACAGTGAACCTTGAAACACAGAGATTTATTCAGTCAAACATTGTATTTATTTTGGTATATGCTGACCTAGGACAGTGAAATCCATCTTCCATTGGAGCAAGGGCCACAACAAAGCAAGGATGTGTGTGTGTTTTCATGTTTTATCAGGTGCACATTTTTGCTCACCTCTCTCTGTTGAATTTAAGTGAATGCAGAATAGCCGGTCGTCTCTGACGGAGGTTCCACAAGTGTAGCGTGTCGTCTGCACAGGCTGTGACCAGCGCCCCCTACGGACCGTAAACAGAAACATCAGCACTGAATACTTATGAGGACACAGAGACCCACTTTGCACATGACATTAACAAGGTGGCTAAGATAGTAACATACTTGTGTAAAATGGATTGTCAGGATACTTGCGGATGGGGAACCGGTGTTTGATGTCAGTTTTAAAGGAAAATGTAACCCTTGGATACTCTTACACTATTACATATCATCAATCTGGGATTAAATGCATTCCAGGAGTTATTTTGTGATGAAGTGTTGTACTTTACTTTTATGGTGTACACACTTTCTGTCAGCCTGCTTTCACTAAAGTTAGTAATTTCCTACATTTCCCAGAATGCCTTTCGACAAACCCCAGAGAATGTGCTTGGATTTGTTGCATTCAGTATGCACAAGTGAAAAGAGCAATAATGAGAGCAAAGAGTAAAAGTGAGCATCGTCCCAAAACACGTCTTGTACTGTGGTCTATTGAGGCTACTGTCGGTGGAGAAATTGGTCTCTCCGCCTCTTCTACGATGGATTTCTCCCTGTATGATTGTTGAACGTCGGTGCAAAATGGTGAGTCTAGAAAGAAGCTCTTGATTCTGAGGAACTGACACCAAAACCTGTTTAGAGTTGATATTTTAGATAGTTTAAAAAATGTCTGCAATCAAACCCCATTGCCAGGTGTAAAGGGAGCAGAGGGCTGCTGAGCAAACCAATGTCAATACCAGGGCTAATGGTATTAGGGTGCCTAGAATGAAATCCAATAGGATGAAAAGTTATTTTGTGCCATATGCCATCATCCTGCTTAATCAGAGGAAATTATAGAGGACTGATAACTGTTGCATACATTTTATACATGTCTTATCAGTGTTTTATGTACTGAATGTTTTATTGTTGTTTATGTGTTTTATCTGACTGTGAAACAAATGTCCCATCTGGGACAATAACGCTATTGATTGATTGATTGATTGATTGAAAGCGGCTGGTGGAACTGTTTCAGATCAATAGCCAGCTCTCAATGCAGCTGGGATATGTCACTGAGCACGCTGATAATCAGCTCTGAGTTTGGAACTGAGAAAATGGTGGTGAGGTAGAAAAGAGATGAAAGAGAGAAAAAGGTATTAAGCAAAACTTGAGAGATGGGAAGAGAAATACAGGGTTCCCTGAGCTGGAAAGCATTAACAAACCATGAGGGAAGAATAGTTTTAGGTCATGGAAGCACTTAGTTGACTTAATTTTGGAAAGCCATTGAAAATTCATTGTATTTTCAGATATCTTTTCGCCGGGAGGAGCTGGACTTGAACCTTCAACATTGCGGTTGCTAGGCGGGTACTCCTGAGCCACTGCCGCCCCCCATGGAGGGAGAACAGAATGCAATCACAGGTTTCAGAGGCTTTTCCATGATGACAAGTATACAATTCTTGGGGGGGGAATTAATACTTGGAATTTTTTGGTACAGAAATGGTTGATATGTCAAAAGATTAAATATCAATACAAAATATCAGCTATTGGCAGCTTCAATCAAAAAATATCAGTATCGGTCTTCAAAAACCCATATTGGTTTAACTAGTGTATGTAGTGTGTGTGATGTCTGTGTATGTATTTGTTCACCCACGGTTGGCCACGTACATGTGCATGTATTTTACGTGTGTGTGTGTAGACATATGCAGGAGAAGAACATGCTTCCCGAACACCGATGATAACAGTTACTACTTAAGAACACATAAATATACACACAAAAAAGCAAATGCTCCGATCAGAGGGGCACAGAGAGTAATCATTACAGACACACACACAAGACACATATTCACACACACGTGCACACACACACACATGTGCACACAACCGCACACACTCACACAAACACAGAGACACAGACATATACACACACTTTGTGCACACACACAGATGCACACTGACACACACCGATATATACATCCCACACATGCAAACACACAGCACCAAAACACACACACACACCCACACACAGTACATACATATATACTAAAAGACATGGACACACAGACGTGCCCATACACACACACGGGCGCACACTCGCGCACACACTTCCCTCTCAGCAAGCTGTGTCAATTATCAGAGCAGGTTTATTAATGTTTAATTCTCCAGCCTCTTCCCTCTGGCAGCAGACAGCAGAGATAGGGTGTGATTCCTCTCTGGCCCAAAAGTGACACGCCAACACTGAAAGGAAGTCAAATGAGACTGTCACCCCAGCTCAGAGCTCTTGCTAATTTGGTTATGTTTCCCTGTGGATGAGGACGTCTGTGTTTTCTAGGAATCACGACTGACTGAACATGAGCGCTTCCCGTTTGCTTGTCATCGGCTATCTGCACATCAGGAAATGAAAGAGGCTTTCAGTGCCCTGTCATGTAGCGCACATTACGCCCCATTATGTTGACAGCTTCGTCCTGACAAACATACCAGCTGAGTAATCGCCATGCTCTTTTCCAGCAACACTCTGCTTCACATTCACACAATTACACACACTCACACACTGACAACTGCCCAGTACAACCACAGACTTCTACTGTTGGCCACTGAGCAGTTGGAGGTCCAGTGCCTTGCTCCAGGATGAGGTGGGATGATCTTGAGAGGAAAATGACTAATCACGATGACGTCAACTGGTTTCTGTCATAGTTTTGAAGATGGTGGTTATAATTAGTGGAGTTCAAGTAGAATTCCCAGTACTATTGGGGAGTCACTGTGAACACTGGAGCCCAGGGGAGAATTAGCTCTAGATTACTGACAATCATGGGAGAAAAATTACAGCATACAGTCCAGGGGAGGATGAACACATTACTAATCCAAAGAGATTCCCATCTTGGTAAACATTTAGCTCTCACTAACAGAATGTCTCTTCTGTTCTTTCCCTCTACAATGCAAAAATATCAATTTCAGCAAGTCACTTAGTCTAGTACTTGTGGCAGACGGAGGGAGGTTAGAAGGGGGGAAGTGAAGGAGGGGCGGTACATGCTGTTCTCCACGTGGAGGCTAAGGCCCATATATGGACGTCCGCCCCAATCAGCAGCAGATGCAAGGCAGCGGAGGAAAAGAGAGAGAGCGGACAGGGCCAATGAGGGAAGCGGCAGGGATGAATAGAGGGAGAGGAAATAGAGAGGGAGGTGGGTGACCCATGGGAAATAGTGGAGAAAGAGGGATAGTTAAGCGAAGCAAAATAAGAGCTGTAAGAACGTGGATCACCAATCTGACTGAGGACCACAAACCCCTGACCGCCTGAGGACCCTTCTTGTGCTTGACCCCAGCCTGTCTGACTACCCTTCTCCTGCCTTGACCCCTGGACTGAACCACGACCACCCCATCCGGAACATTAAGTATACGGGACTAACGATAACCCATTCCACCCCCGAAACAGGAAATAACAAGCTGTTTCGGGTAATCCTCATGGTGGACATTATCTTTGTTATTGCCAGCCCTGTGGACACTCCATTTTCCCCCGAGTGTGACCCAATATATATATATATATATCTTACTGATGTGGTCTATCAAATGCAGCCATCGTCTAGTCCATTCGATATTATCCCTACTTTCCTGTTTAAAGACATACTGGGGTCTATTTGTCAGATAGAGTGTCTATTATAAATAGCTCTCTTGTATCAGATTATTTTAAACATGCAATTATTCACCCTCTCCTTAAAATAAAAATTCTTGATCCGTCACTGCCCAGGAATTATAGGCCGATCTCTAAACTGCCAATTATCTCCAAAATACTTGAGAAAATGGTTGTAAACAAACAATATTTTTGACTAATTCCAGTCTGGTCAGAAGCATTGCACCGAATTGACTCTGTAATGACATCCTGCTGCGTGTAGATGCTGGTGAACGCTCAATTATATACTGTTGGACCTTAGTGCAGCGTTTGACACTATCGGCCACAATATCCTTATTGACAGGCTTAGTCAATTGGTGGGTATAGCCGGGACAGCCCTGGATTGGTTCTCGCCCCATCGTTCTGACAGAACATTTTATGTTTCTGTTGGGGATTTTGTGTCTTCTCCTGCGTCACTGTCTTGTGCCAAGGCACAATCTTGGCTCCTATTTTATTCTCTTTATATATACTTCCTCTCGGACAAATTGTTAGTTTTAAATCAATTTCCTACCATTGTTATACAAATGATACACACAGCTGTATCTTTCCTTTAAACCAATGGATAATCTGTCTGACGTACAGGACTATTTAGCTGTTCGAGAACTGAGGCATCAATTATAAAAATGTTCTTAGATTTATACTTGAACTTAGTCTTAAGATCATGTCCGACGGTGTGCTTACGTTCGATTCATAAGACACCTGGGATCTATAAATCTCAAATGAACTTAATTGACGGCACTTCAACGGTCTCTGAAAACTCTCCCTTCTAAAAGGTTTTCAATGTCTTCCGATAACGCAAGGATAGCCATGGTTACTTTTTTCTGATTTGACACACTATTTATAGAACATGGCATCCTGAAAACTGTGGTTCGATATCAACAAGTTGTCATTAAACTGAAGTAAAACTAAATGTATAATATTTGGTAATTGGCAAGTCAATACTCAATCCAAAATTATGATCAATGATGTTGAAATAGAGAGAGTGTACGAAAACACATTTCTGGGTGTGATAATGTGACAATTATGTTGGAAATCACACAGATCGTGTAAAATCGAAAATATCGAAAAGCATTGCAATACTCAATAAAAACAAACATATCCTGAACCAGAATTCACTGTATATTCACAGAATACACTGTATTATTCGCTCATAATTCCATACATTACTTACTGTGTGGAGGTATGGGGAAACACATATAAAACAAACACCAATCCCATTTTCATGCTACAGAAAAGAGCCATACGAATGTAAACCGAACAGATTATTATGAACCAACAAATGCACTTTTTAAACTATTAATTAATTAATATTTACTTCAAACAACAACAAAAATATTAGAAACAATAAATACAAATATATATGGGGGGAAAAATACAATGTAACGTAAAAAAAGGCTTACTTGAAAAGGGATAGGAAAAAGCAGAGGCATATCTAGTCCTACCCCCATTCTCAACTGTTAAACTATATTATACTCAAAAAAATAATAGTACAATAAACATATTATATATGTACAAATACCTCAAAATCCATATAACTATCAACACACTACACCACTATTTATGCTGCAATAACAAATCACCATACACAATAGATACACATATTCTTATTAACCACTTTCCTCCTCTAAATATTTCTTAAAGATCTTTTTTTAATGTTTTGTGGCAGACGGAGGGAGTTTAGGGGGGGGAGGTGGCACGAGGGGCAGTGCGACAGGTTCCTCTAGGGGCGCTAGAGCCCAGGGACAGCCCTTCCCCTTACTCAGCAAGATAGACAGCTGAGGAAGGTTAAAGGGGAAGGGCAGGGCCAATCAGAGGAGAGAACGGGCCCCTTTAAAAAGAGAAGGAAATAGAAAGAAAGGTGTGTGACGTGGGAGGTGTGGAGTGAGAGGGAGAGTAAGGAAGAGTAAGACATAGAGAAGTGAATGCCCGACTGGATTAAGGAACCCGCTGTGTGCCGAACCCCTGAACGTCTGAGGACCCTTCTATTGTTGAACCCTTGCCTGAATGACTACCCTTCTCCTGCCGGACCCCTGGATTACGACACGACCATTCTTCTGCGTGAACCCCTGGACTCTGTGCTAAAACCTGTATGTACGGTAATAACGGTAATAAACGGTAATAAAGCTGTGTGGTTTCCTCAATATCTCGTTGTGGACATTGTATTTGACATCTCCGGCCCAGTGGACACTCAGTTTTCCCACGAGTGTGCCACAGTTTCTTAAATTGATGAATAGTTGAACTTTGTTGCAATTCCAACTCAAGTCCATTCCACAGATTAACCCCACAGCCTGAAATACACATACTCTTCATAGTAGTACGTGCATAAATCTTCTTCAATTGAAATTAGCCACTCAAATGATAACCCCCTTCTCTATCAATTGTTTTTGGTGTATATTACCTGGTAACAGATTATTTCTTGCTTTGTACAATATCTAAGCTGTTTGAAACTCAATCAGATCCATGAATTTCAACGCGTGTGACTTCAAGAATAGTTTTGTATTATTCTGATGGCTCTTTTCTGTAGTATGTGTAGTTGCTTCTGTAGGTATTACCCCAGACCTCCACACAAACTAGACAATCTATGATCTAGTACATTTTAAAATCATACAAATAATGTACAAAGCATATAATAAGTTCCTTCCTCATTGTGCTCAGAGGCTGTTCTAAGCTTGAGAGAGCCAGTATGAACCGGTCATTTCCTTGTTCTGTTTTCCATTACACGGACACTTTATTGCTTATTATTAATTTCTATGTACTGTATACAATCTGGAAAACTGTCAAAGAGAACCGAAATAAAATAAATACTACT
>OMOT01040306.1:16872-29647 GCA_900312575.1 Acanthochaenus luetkenii | reverse complement strand
CCTCCATATCTATCTATCTATCTATCTATCTATCTATCTATCTATCTATCTATCTATCTATCTATCTATCTATCTATCTATCTATCTATCTATCTATCTATCTATCTATCTATCTATCTATCTATCTATCTATCTATCTATCTATCTATCTATCTATCTATCTGTCTATCTACCATTCTATCTAGATTTGTGTGTCAAACCTGCAACAGCGACTGTGCTTTCATTGGGCTTCTCCAGGAAGAGCCCAGTGAGCTCAGTCTTCTCAGGCTCTGAAAGGAAGGACAAAAACATTACTTCACTCTGGATCGATTTTGAAGGATCAATCTAACGCCACATTTAGATAAACGCTCACATACCAGAGCCTACAAATCGACATCATCCACAGTGTGTAACGAACCAAAACGCAAAGGACAAAACAAAATGCTCAGGCATTTTGGTCAACCGTACCTGAAGAAGCTACACACAAACAGATACAGAACTGTAAACTGAAAAATCCCTAATCAGATCTGTACACACAGACAGTGTACGTGATCAAACATTCCAACCACCAAATGAAAAGCCAACATGTTTCAGCAGTTCAAGGGACACCGTGTAAACAGGGACCGACATGGGCGCACACAATATATTTCCTCCCTCAGCAGTGGCTGCAAGTGCCTCTGCGATTTCTTATGATAAACACATGTTGAATCAAGTCACTTGTGCATATAAGAACAGTTGCATCATTGCAGTCTTTGTTTGTTCTTGCTTTCAAAAGATTTCAAATTACTTTCAAGTTTTTACTCCCTGTAATTAGCCAAACTTCTGCTTTCTGGGTGGAATTGCAATTGCTGCCTGATAACATTAGCAATTTATAAAGCAGTATGTGAATTCTTAATCCATATGTATCTCCAGAAATAGCCGTTTTCCCTTTTCAACACCTAAAACATCTGCCCAAGCTCCCTTTAGTGATTTTCTGCTCCAGAAGCGTTAGCGGTAATATTATATACAGTTAATTTGGGTGCAAAAGATAACATATATACTTCTTTTACACAAAATCAGTGTCGTTATTCATTGGCAATGGAGCAGCGACAGGGTTTGTCTCCTCCTGACATCACAGATAAGAAGAGTCTTCTGGTTTATGACTTTGTGTCACGTGTTGTTCATATTAAGAAAACTTCTGTTTTAGCTATGCTGCTTGGTTTCATTCAAAGGTTTACCTCACTGAGATGCACCCAGATGTATATACAACCAACCAATCATAAATGAAACATCTTCACTCAGCACAATGTTTGAATTATCAACTCCATACAACAAATAGGATGCATACAAATTGCATTTCAGAACATGACATCTCCATGCGATCGATAGTTACAGTCCTGCGATGCGCTTTCAGCTTGCCCTTACCCTCCTCTGCAGGGTTTGCTGAGAAAAATAAATACCCTCGTTTAACGTATGGAAGTATAACAATTCACTCTTATACTGTACCATAAGTCAATGTAAACACATGAGGTGAAACAAGGCAAGGGAGGAATTATTACTGAATTGTTATAATTCTGTAGAATAATTACATTATTACACCACACAGTGAAATGCATTCAAAATGGGCTTTTACTTGTCATAGAGGTAAGATCATAACTGTTATCAGTCAAAATATAAAGTAATCAACATGTTTGATTACGGCACTTTTAGTCACCAGACTTGGGACACATTATTATTTGAAATTGTTTCGATTACTTCGGTTGGACTGATCTCGCCAGGCAGTGCTTGTCACAAAGGAGCCAATTAGTTTACCCCCTACCGAGCATGTGAATCCCATCCATCCTGTGCTCCAGGCAGCCTTAAGAAATACACTGAAGTGGGATTTAAATGACGTTTTGGTTTAGCATTACTTTTGTGCACATGCACTTACATTTTGTATCAACGTTTGTTTGTTGCATTTCCTTCTCTAAGAATCCCTTCAAGATACCACAAGAGTGATGTACGTCATATAACAGCGGGTACATGATACCAACAGTACCAAAAGGGAAAGGGTGCACACTTTGTTCTCAGGACATTCAAAAAGTTTTCATTTCATTTGTGTTTTGAGAAATCACCAATAGTTTCCTGTTAACGTTCGTTAGCAATGCTAGCGCAAGTCTCTCACCATGCCCCCAAAACAGTCTGCAGTTGGCCACATAATGATAAACAACACCCCCACATAGAACACAACACCCCAATGGGTATGGCTTTAAATGGCCTTGTAATGATAAGCACTTCCCACATGCTGCACAGAAATCCCTCTCCAATAGACCCACTGACTGCGAACTCAGCATGGGGCAATATCCAAACTGGAGTCAGGACTGGGGACCAATCTAAATATGGTAGGTAACAAAAATCTAAACAAACTAAAAGTGGTGGCTATGGTATGTCAGGAGAGCTTCTTCCTGCACACCACACGGGGTATGTATAACATGTGTTGTCTGCCCCTGGGTAGCAAAAATAAAATCAACATGATAGGGTGGAACCTACAAAAAAGGCCAAGGGTTGCACAGACGAGTCCAAAAAAACAACAGGAAAGAGATAAGCCCAATTTTAGATTTATTCAGATGCCCTTTTGAATGCTGCTGCATCAGATGATTGTGTGCAACGTCTGACAGGGTGACGTTTTAGTGACAGTGGATCTGTACGATGCCAGCAGTCATATTCCAAATACCCCTGCAAGCAATTGCTGGGATTTGCATTTTGAGTCATAGCATATGAGTTTCTGAAACTGCCCTTTGGTCTGACTCAAACTCCAAGGACATTTTCCAAGCGCAAGTCGAAATGTAATGCTATTAAACAAGAATTCGTTATTAGACATTTGGCTCCAGGATCACACTACATGGCTGTGATACAGACTCTAATAGACCATCTGAAGGTATTTGGGCTTCAGATAAAAGAAGAGACATGCATCATGCATAGTGCTTTTTAGTGCAGTTCTGAGCCTTATAGTTTGACTTGGTAACTATGAGTTCTTGGTATGTTAGCAGCAGCAGCTGCCGTTGTTCCTAGGGCTGTTACACATGAACCACAGCTGTGTTTCCACTCTCATAGATTTAACTGCCAAAGTGGCAGAGAGAGCTGGTATCACAGATTACAGAAGAGTTGGGCAGGGCTCTTCCCATGGAAAAACACGATCTTCTTCGCTGAAGTAGCAAGAAACACATGATTTATCAATGACATGTCTGGTGGTATAAAGGGATGCCACTATATTTGGTTGGGGGACAGCGGCAGAGTCAGAGCCTCAATGGCAGATGAACGTGTCACAGCTTATGTTAATTTTTCTTGCACTCAGTACGGCAAATGGACCGCCCGTAATTCCATTGTCCAGTTTCTCCTCATTCAGAAACGCATGAATGCACTATGCCCGATCTGGGCCTCACATGTCAATCATACTGAAGAGAATACTGAGAGTCTATAGACAACTTGGGAATTTGGTGAACATCCAGTTTATCCAAATTGTTGAAAGCCTTTGAATAACTACACTTTTTCATACTTTAATTTCAGTCCAAATTTAAGTACCGTAGTCAAAAGGATTTCAAATAAAAATGGACCCAGGTCCACTAAACACTTCATGTATTATGTGACATCCTGACCAGCACATAATACCAGAATTATACACAGCATAATATGTTATAGACACGCAGAACATGCTCTTGGAGCGTCAAAAGTAAGTTGTCCGATAGAGATGTCGCTGTTTCTCTTACCGTCGTCTCCATTGTCTGAATCTTCTGCGAACAAGGAAGCAAACATTACTGAAAAAAGCAGCTAGGAAGCAGATGCTTGACGTTGCACAAGGCATGATATACAGTGGCAGTAGAAACTGATAACAAACAATGTAATAAACATCAAAGTACGTGGACAAAGAGAAAACTGAAAAATCATGCGACATCAAAATGTTATATAAATCCCCCCAAAATCCAATTCATTCAGCTGAACAGTGTTTTCCTTTGATCAAGTTTAGCGTTACTGCATGCCAAACATAAACACATAAATAAGTAGATACATAGAATGTATAGAAACCAGAGCCGAGCGTACAGTATATTGTTGTATACTGTACTTGGAAATACAACAGTAAATAATTGCGCACAAAAATCACCCATAGTTTGGTTCAAACATAGAATATACAGTCTATGTTTATCCGTTTAATGAAAAATACAACACAAAGGCATTCAAATGCGTTAGCAGTCATTGACCGTGACACTGACATAGTACATTTATTCAGAAACATATGGACAGAGGACAGAGGACATTCATTTTGCATTACATTTGTATTAGAATAAAAAGGGTATATATGGACATCTTTTTAGTTTTACACACATAAATAAAACAATATTAACATAACACAGAGCACCTGAAACAAACTCAAAAAATACGTTTGATTTAACATAAAACAGTCATGCACATACTTTTCACACAGTCTAGCACATGTATGCACTCATATCTGTGAATACATTACATAGATGCATTATATAGACAGATACATGAAATCAGTACATTCAACATATATGCTCTCCCTTACCTTCCTCTGTAGGTGGTTCATCTAAAGAAAACCAGTGACAATTAGCTTGAAACCCGTTTTACTAGAGAATACTCACTATGTATTTATTTAGTGTGTATTCCCCGACACTAAGAGGACCCTTACCATTTTCTTCTGGCCGTGCTTCAGCTGAGCAAATACAATATCATTATTAACTGATTGAAAACTGTGATGTGACTAGGACAACGTTCAATTTTGGAACGTCACTTGCTTTATAGACACAGACAATTTCTCTACACTCCAAAACCATACATGCTAAAGAACAAAACGGAAAGTAATGTAAATGCACGTTAGTCTCTTCATCAACAGACTGCAACAACAAAATGGAAAGGAATATGGATTCACGTGATGATGTGATGTACAAACATGCGCAGACATTGCATAAATATCACCCTGAGAGGCTTCAGTTCACTTCAGTTATGTTTGATATAAGACAGTGCAATTAGCAAAACTCATTTCCTCTTACCCTCCTCTGTAAGTGCTGCTTCAGCTAAAATAAGTGAAGCATAACGTAAACTAGCCAAGAAATCCATACACACTGAATCTGAATGACTTACATATTCTTGACTTGAATTATTAAGATAATTACCCTTATTTATTAGTTCAAATTCATTTTACAACACTCAGTTAAACTCAAACACACTCAGTGTCACATATTATAGCACGTCACACCAGGTTGTTTTCCCTCACCCTCTTCAGCCGGCACTTCCGTGGCTAAAATGTGTGGATTTTAATTTGAAACAGCCAATGAAAAGCAACATCATGGTAGCCCATTGGAAGATATATAGTCAAACACACTTAAACAGCTGAGCAAATGCATGTCATCAGTGTGAAACACGTAAAATCCAGTCTAGCATCACGTGACCACACACACAAACACCACATCACACCAGATATTTTTCCCATTGCACCATCCGGCCAACAGTTCAAAGTCAGTTCAAATCAGTAAATGGCTTTATAAAAACACGTGTATAGAACATGTAGAATGCTGCCATAAAGGCCACACATGTTCTGCTGCATGACATAGGCAGTTGACATGTATATGTGAAGAAATGTGAAAATGTGAGCGCTATAATCAAGTCATTATATGATAATGTAAAGCTCAAAAGGTCTTACCCTCCCCCTCCGGTTTCACTGAAAAATAGAAACAGGGGGAAAAGAAAATAAGAATCATGCATTAGACATACTGTATATTTGTACACGATTCGACATACTAACAACATATTGTTTCTGACAACGCTTAGTTTTTTTAAAATCTAGATGCTAATGTCTCAGTGTCTTCATTCACTTCCATGTTTACTTCCATGGTAATTTGGGGGCTTTTAACAGGCCCTAATCTTTCCTCTTTCAAAGAGATGGAGGATCGCGAACCACGCATGGAACAAGCATTTCCTGTTCTCCTTTTCATCCCTACTTAGTTTACCATATTTATCCAGCTGTTTGTCTGCGACAGATGGTCTTAATATAAATCGGTTATTTCAGGTATGTCTGCTTTAGAGTAGATCTGATTTCATAGTGTAGCTGGTTATCTCGGACTGTAAATCTAGAATACAACCTTCCAAGTAAGAGGACTTTAATATGAACTTTCAAATGGCCACCCATGGAATGAGGCTGCATAACCCATGGCATATATTCCTTGAAACTGATATATCCCCCTAAATTTCAGTGGCCTCGGGGTCATTTTATCACACGGATATTTCAGAAATGGACCAGACTATCTATTTCTTTGGTCAAACCGGCGCTTCGAAGGGGAGCGCAAAGGGTCTCCGTTTGTTACCCAGTGTGTTGGTTGAGTCCTAAATCTGGGTAAAGAAAATTCTTATCTGAAATAGATGCATATTATATACCCAACTGCCCGAGGGTCTCTCTGGGGCCAGCCGCATTGCTGCAAAAGGCCAGGGATGGTGTCTTATGACCTTGCTTAAAGTCATGCCAGTTCTCTTGAGCTGCCCACTGTTTCCTTGAGTAGTCCGGTTTGAGCTTCAGCTATGGTTTGTGGCAATATTCTTGATAAAACAAGTGTTGTGAAATAACTAGAAATGATCATTGTGGCTAAGCGTGTCTTTCTATTCTACTAGTTCTTAAATGTGTTCATAAATTATGTAATTTGTTATCATTACTTTCACATTTTGCATATTGTAGGACAGATTGGGTTCAGCTGGGCCCTCCGGCAAACAGGCCAGTTGACTCAAGTCATATCTTAATATCATTATATTTAATAAAACCTTTTGCCTTTTCATAGTTTATCATTTTATAAAGTAGCATGTGCTGCAACTGGCCATATACTATAAGTATACAACTGTATTTATCCCATATGACTCTTAAAAGATAATATTATGTCCCTAAACACAGAGTAACAAATATGTAAGAGAAACATACCAGGACCATTGCCCATTACCTTGTAGGTGTAGATATTGATCCTATATCCTACAATATGAGAGTATCTGCTGATATATTAAGCAGATTGCCACTCCCTACACATACTAACACTCTGGTGGAAATACTCCTTCCTCCCTGACAGGACATAACACTGTGTTGAATGTAAATCTGTATACTGTATACTATTAAAAACAACAATTCTTTAGAGGTTCTTTGGCATCATATGGGAACTCTATTGGTTCTTTAGTATAAATGTTACTACACTGCAGGAAAACAAGCTCTTTTTAGTGCAATGAGTCATGACTTTGGTTTGTGTCTCTATCTTGTATTAACACCAGAGGATTTCAGAGAGAGGTTTGTCTACTTATCCATGGTTAACACACACAGACATAGTTTATCATGAATGACAGCTTCATCTGGGGCGGCAGTGGCTCAGGAGGTAGAGTTCCCGCCCAGCAACCGCAAGGTTGAAGGTTTGAGTCCAGCTCCTCCAACTGTCGTAGTGTCCTTGAGCAAGACACCTTACCCCAAATTGCTCCCGTTGAGCAGGTTGGCACCTTGCATGGCTGCCTCTGGATAAAAGCGTCTGCTCAATGCTATAATGTAATTTACTACATGTTTAGTGTCCCAGACATAAAGACAGGTGTCAAGTGACCTGCCCTTGTCAAACCTCTACGAATCACTAAGGCCCTTCTTGACAGTATGCAACAAAGTTGATGAAGACATCTCCACACTATACTTGTTTGTGCACAGTGGTTCGTATGTATCTTCTATATGCAAACAAATATAGCGAGGCCATTTACCTACATCCATTAGAGTACAGATATTCGTAACATTAGTTTTAATCTGTGTGGCGCACCAGGTGGGTGGAGTGTGAAAATACCAGAGTGACAGAAAGTTTGAACAATCTGAAAAGCAGTTCAGTAGAATTTTCCGACAACTAACAACTGGCCGCTCATATGTTAAATATGATTTGCAACACAGGTCTGAACTCTGAATTTATATAACGTCAACCTGGCTTTATGGTTGTTATTAGCATTAAATATTCATATTGAAAGGATAATGGTTGCAAACTAGCTAGTTAGTTAACATGTCAATCGACTGCATGGATGGGAAAACACCGTGGGGTTAAAGGTCAAAGGTGTCACTCCTCATCATTGATGTAAACTGATGCAATGTTTAGGAATTGTAAACGAAAACCGATCTGATAATGTAATGATGCCCCAATTAGCAGAATGATGGAGCAAAAAAGCTATTATATACACTGAATATCATCTCAGCTTTGCACAGAGAAACTGATATACTTAGCTGTGGACAGGTTATATTTAGCAGCATGTTATCAAGAGCTAATGTAACGTGACCATACACAGCAACCAATCCAAAGTGTCTTATAAGGCTACATCTGGGGGGATAATACAGCCTTACTGTAAAACATTTGTATTCAAAATGACAGAACAAACAAGCCATAGTCTTCTTCCTAGGGAAACTACAGCATGCTTAACTTATTGAAAAGGGATGTGGTGATGGGGAGGTTGTCATCAGGAGTTGTTGTCATATAGGTATGACAGAGAGAGTAAAGAACAACGACCAAGTAAGAGGTATGACCCTATTCCATGCATGACAGAACATCTTTTCACAACAACACATTTCACATAGCGTGCTCAGTGTTCCCTATGTATATAAATTAGTCAACAAAAAGAACACAAAAAACCCAAAATAAAAAATTTTCCTACAAGGAAAATGATTTATTTCAATTCCAAGTATTTGTATCTTTAAATAGATTAACACTTTTGGGGGACGGGGGAAACTTCAGAGAGCGGTTTCAGTTGAATGTATCCTCATAAGGTTTCATCACGTCGCAATGATGAAAGGACCTATGACCATTTAATCATACAGTCGCTGTCATCCACCTCCTTCCCCCACACCCAGTGACTGGCAAACTGTCATGCGGTTGATTGAATGCATTGGAGCTACATCAAGTTGGAAAGGCTTCACCAGGCCTGCTGACCAGAGCGAGGGAACTTTCTGGAGCAAAGTGATGGATTACGAATGATTTATCTTAGTTAGGATTGCAGGTTACTCTAAAACCTGATATGTTAGGGTGTGTGATATACTATGAACTTAAAAGGGGAAAAAACGAGGTGGAAAAGGTCAGGGGTTATGGCAGACTATTTTTAACAGTTAGTGTGTGTGTGTGTGTGTTGACCAATGCCAGATCTCTGGCATTAGTTAAAAGAAGGAAATGAAGCATAAAGCATGGCTGCAAACTGAAGGACCACAGACGACTGCCATCTCATCTTGTTTTATCTGAGAAATGATTTGGTATATTTGGTCAAACCAAAACACTGATAGCCCAAAATAAGATAAACATCTTGCAGCTCCTGTTTAATATTATTTTGCAAAGACACATATTGTTGACTGAACTCTTTAACCTTAACCCTATTACTGAGAGCGGAGCTGTTTATTTGAGCCCTGTAGTCAAATGTTAGCTGTTGAGTTGGGCTTGGACTAGGAGAGTGGTGGGTGGGGCAGACAAAGCGGAATCGTATCCATATCGCATGGGAAAACTCCTTGTTTAGTGTCTGGTTATGTTTCTGGGACGAAAATAAAAAAGGGACAGATTTCGATGTAGAAAAGACACATGGACCGATGAAAGATAGAAAGAGCAGAGTTAGGAGCAATAACCAGCGTAACAAATACAACAAAGCCCTTTATATTCAATAACCAAGCCTAGCAGGATAAATCAAGCTTGAAGTGTGATGTAGACATTCGAGAGGCTAAGCCATCGCACATGACCTTGGTCTGTAAAACTCAACTCCCTCTCACATTTTCATCCTCCACTGAGTCTCTTCATGTCTTATCTTAGGTTACCGGTACTGTCAGTACAGTGATTTAGAGCCACGCTGGGTCAAAGAGGTTAAGACAGACGGACGGAGAGGAAAGGAAAACAGGGAACTACATACTAAAGATGATCCTCCGCCTGAGAGTGCCAAGTGTCATCAGAAGCATTGTTTATTTCTATCTTGGTGCACATTCAACAAAATCTTCAAAGTAAATCCATTATAAATCCGAGCACCTTTTCAGTTACCTACATCATGAATCATATGGCAGTGAGTTGGGTTGAAAAACATGTCTGTCATTGTTGCCAGTGTTTTAAAAAGTTCGCTTTTTTTAGATAGCTAATTTATCTTTGAGAATACACTTTGGCCTGTAGGGTCAAGAACACCCATGTGCTAATTCAGAGCTAAATGAAGGGTAGAAATGCTAATAATTCCCCAATCATAAAAAAATAAAACAGTGTAAATAAGGTTGTACTGTAATGTAAATGTACACAAAACAGTGGTTTAGGAGTTAACTAGCAAGAAACAGGAAACCTTACCTACAACTAAACGAACATGACGTACCTAGCTAGCGTAAGTGGCTCGCCACAACTGTTCAGTCAACAAGATGCCATTTAGGCTACTTGATCCCAGTGATGTCATAGCAGGAGGCTGCAGTCTTTACATGTGGATTATTTACAGCCTTTCAAGTATTATTTGCTGACAGAACATGTAGACAAGTAGACAAAAGCCTACGTCAGCAACCGAAATGTCAGTATTCAATTAGTTGTGAATCACAAGTGACACAGAACATCAAGCTAGTGCAGCCTTTTCTGCACCAGCATCATAAGTAACACAGAACATCAAGCTGCTGCAGCATTATCCGCATCAGCGTGTCCTTACACTTTTGGATCTTCGTTGGTATGTTCAAGTTTTGGCTCTTTTTTGCTCCAACATTATTTTGATATCAGATATGTTGCACTCTCTGATATCAATCGCAGTGTCTGATGGGGTCATCCGAGTTTGTTGTCTTCACTCGGGCAGCAGGAGTTCATCAGTGATCCCTCAACAAGCCAGACTTCCACTTGGGTTTTAAACCAACCCACGTCCATCCCTACTTTATAGGTTTGATCATCTGCTCATGTTTCTATCTGCTGCCATTACATACAGTAGGCATCATACTTTTCCCCAGTTACAGTACTTTCTTCTCCGAAACCCAATACTTTTTTCTCTCATCAGCTCACGTCTAAAGAAGGTGCAAACATATCTCTTTCTTGAAATGAATGAATGTTTACATTATTTTTTATTTATTTATCATGTACTATGCAACTGATCATTTTTAATGCTATGCCAATTCCTACCTTGTTACTGAGCATATGTAGTCTACCAAAATGTTTTATCATCATCAGAAGATGACATTTCATACATGAATCTACTTGATCAGGATTGATAAATTACGATTTCTTTCAACGCCTCTTTTTCTTTTTGGACTTTGGTACAGTATAACCGTTGAGTGCAATGCCACGGGGTTGTCTGGCAAGCATTTTTAGATGTTACTGTCTGTAGCATCCTTGAAGAGTTAGTACTGTATTATGCTGCAGGCTACTATACCTCCCTGACACCTCCAACCAAACAAGTCTACCAGTTTCAAACATCAACCTCGCCTCTGAAATCCTGTCTTCAGACTGATCAAAACAAATGATCCTGTCCCAAAAAAGTATCTGCATACCTGCACCAGGAGCCTCAGGCATGGTTATTCCAGTTTCTTCTCTTTGCGTCTGGAAGACCGAGAGCTAGCGGCGCTTATTCCTTTTATTTGTTCCCCCCCCCCTCTCTGTTATTCAAAGTTATCTTGGCACTCAAGTCACTCACACCCACCAGTGAGCAAGGGGCACAGGCGAGCGCACAGGCGAGCGCACAGGCGAGGGTGAAGAACAAGCAGTCACTTGACACCCTTAAAGAAATCAAGGGAGTGAAGCACCCAGTGTGAGAGTGTGATACGGTGAAGAGGTTGAGGTGGTGGTGGTGAAAGGGGTCTTATTCATTTACTATGCGATTGATGGACTGGCTAAACCTGTTGAGCAGCTCTGATGTGCGGCGCAGAAAGACAGAATGCTCTGAGATGACCAACAAATAACCCGATTTTGACACTTTATCTTGCACCTTGTGGACTAAACCAATCTGACAGTCGACACCCATATAAAGACCTGGATCAAATTCTCAGTCAGTTTGTTTTAGCACACATCACTTGCTGTTGTACCACATGTGCTGGGAACATGTAGACAATCACAAAGGAAGTATTTTAAAGTTCATTTAAGTATACTTTACGTGACCAGTACCTGACACTATATGAACTGTATTAGTGTGGTCAACCCCACCCATTTGGTACCCCAAGTAGGTTAAACAAAATATCTTATTTGATTAGGTATGATTAAGAGTGATGGGTGAGGCATGAACCAAAAAGTGCAACTTACTTTGTTCTTTATCCTCCTCTGAAAATAACTAATTTCACAATCATATGATATCCAGTGGTGTAAAATGTTCTACGCTGTCACAAATATATATATATAGTATATATTCACATGCCACTGTGTGTTATGTTGTTTTAAATACTTTTTTATCCTTGTTGATTAATCTTTTAATTCAAAGATTGGTTGGTTACCCAAATGGAGCCCAGATGCTTCCAAGGCCCTATTTGTTGCAAGAGATGAGGGCGTAAGCTGAACGTAAATGGTCAGCCGACCAGAGCCACCCTGCGGTGCACTGTTCTAATATTACCCTATGCAGCAGTTTCTGTGAAGATTCAAGTCATGTTCATTACTTCTCGTCACCTCCTCCTCGGTTATCAGGTATGTGCGTGGCTCAACAGCGAGAGCCACTGTCGAGACAAGTCCCCTGCTGCTGGGATCGGGTGTAAACCTGTGAAAGTGGTGAGCGTGTCAGTCTACAGGGACCACCGATGGGTGTAATTCCAGCTGAAGTGGCTGACATATCTGGAGAAAAAGGATGGAGAGAGAGAGAGAGAGAGCAGGATGGAGAG
>OMOT01040306.1:0-16813 GCA_900312575.1 Acanthochaenus luetkenii | reverse complement strand
ACATGCAGGCTGAAGGCTTCATGCAATGAGATTGTCACAAGTCACTTCACGCCCATGTGCCATGCCATCCAGCACACAAGCCATCTTAAATGTTTAACTACTTTTTAATGTAATCTTTAATAAAAGAAAACGGGATTATGTCGATTATTTTAAATAACAGACTTGTATACAGTACACTGTACACAGCAGGATACATTGAAATAAGAGCTCAGCCAATTTCAACAGGAAAAAGGTGTAAATGTAGCAAAAGGTCCATCCATCCATTGTCTATACCCGCTTACTATCCCAGCATGCATTGGGCGGAAGGCAGGGAAACACCCTGGACAGATCGCCAGTCCATCACAGGGACGTAGCAAACGGTATGCGTTTTAAAACAAAAACGTATTGGTGTGGACGTCGCCTCAGTGTGTTTGGGTTCATGGGCTGTTGTCGTCTCCCTGCTTCACCCAGGGTTGAGTTATTTATCCACTCTTCTACATCTCATAGTAATGACTAACATAGGCAATACATTTGATCAAGTTTGCAGATGATTCTGTCATTAGTAGTCTCTTGCAGGAGGGGATGAGTGGACATGGCCACATTGTTGGTGACTTTGTGTCATGGTGCAATACATTTTAAGAAGTTTGCAGCCTCTTCCCAAACCCACTCTACTATAAGGCAAGGAAATTGAATTGAGGCACAACTATAAATATCTGGGGACTGTTACCGACAGCAAACTTGGCTTTGAGACAGATACAGACTGTCTGGCTTTGTGAGAACACCCAGTAAGGAAAACTGGTGTCATGGTGTGAGCCAGGCACAACAACTAACTGAAACCTTTTAGAGGCATGTGGCGATGTCACTCTTGACTTCCCTGGTCGCCCTATTAGAGGGCGGGTTGACTTGATACCCTCTGGGTGCTGCTTCACAGTGACTAAACTCCAGACCAAAAGAGCCAAGGACTTTTTATTCCCTCTGCAATTAGACGGCTTAATTTAAACATGAAATTGTGTTGCTTCTTAAGCCTGTATACTGTAAGAACTTGGCATTTTGCACTTTCATTGCACTCTCTGTCTGGTCTTACCAACTGATGTTGGTGGATATTGGTATATGCTGTGATGGTTCTTATATTGTTCTTTCATGATATGTGTTTCTATTGTTTTTACTCTGTTTTTATTATTTTTATTATGTGTTTTCATTGTGTGTTTTTATGGCAAACTAGATTTCCCTTATGGCACAATAAAGCCTGAACTTGGACTTGATGACATTGATGAGCTATACATATTAGGGATGGGGGAGTGTATACGTGTAACGTCTACACGAAAATGAAACACTATCCGTGTAAGACGAATCACACTACATTTTAAATCGTCTGCTGATTGGATGGTTTGATAATTATATTATTGTGTAATTAGTATTACACATGGTATTATATTTAAACTGGGACTATTCATATAATGAATGCCCAGTGATGACAAAAGGCACAATCCACCATTTAGTTTGTGCACTGTACATATAATGATTAATTGATTCCAATGTTTGTATAGTACCAGACCATTAACTTAACAGTTTTAATGTAGTGTAAGAATAATACATATACCAATCACTGTCACAATTTATTTAGGGGTAATGTTAAACTTGTGTAATCCTCTTTAATGTTCAAAATAGCACAACATTTTCTAATCTCAATTAAAAGTCATTTCAATACTTAACATCTCCACTTCACTTACCACACAGTTAGTGGAGTATTGATTGGTATTGTGCCTCTACCTATTACAGATATGTAGCACCATGATCATCCATGTAAGTGCTTAGGTAAGCATATCACTTTTTAACAAAAAATGGTACAGCCCTTTGTTTTAAGAAGTATCCGTTCTTACTGGAGGACATGGCACCATCTTATGGAAAAATGGTACAGTGCAACAACAGTTCCACTAAATCCAGTGAGGAAGAAGGTCTTGGTTTTAAAGGAATGTTTCACTCAACAATTGTGCTGAGGTTGATATGCTCATCAACAGTAATGTTTTGCATTTTTATTTAACAATTGTCATTTTTTACATGTCTGCTTTTATGGCCATCAAGTGAAATGCTATTGTCCTATGTAGCTCAATGGGTAACACATGGCATTGACATCAGGGTGAGGGGTTTGATTCCCACAGCAATAGACCTGGGTCAAATAGTATTTGTAAATAATCACTTTGTTTAAACATGCTGGAGTTACAGCCTGGTGTATACTGCACTGTACTGCAATCCAGACAGCGTCAGGTTAAGCACTGGCACTCATTGTATTGCATCTGTAGTGACGTCACTCACTTGCTTGTAAAACTGTAAAACTCATACTATTTAATACCAGGGCTAGGGGTTTGATGTCCACTGGGGCTCCTACACTAAACATGTACTGTATCCTCTCCCGGTACCGTCGGTTGTGTAGAATGTGATAATATTTTTTTCTGTGTCCTGTATATTTACGAAAAAGAAAAGAAACGGTGTATGCTAGTGGTGACCATGTACAAATTCCTGAGGTAGATTATATTAGACAGTTTTTTAACTCATATTGAGGCACATTTCCCTTCAAAAGTATTGATCCCCCTTGACATTTTACACGTTTTCTCATCCTACCAAAGACTCCAAAAAGCACTTATATGCAATTTTTGTCTAAATTATACAAGATTTTTTTTCTTTTTCATTTCGGGTAAATCGGAGACAAAAATGTGTTCAACAAAAGTCCTGTGCATGATCTAAGGGTTTTCAACCAGGATTTCCATGTTCTATATTGTTATTGCTGCACGTTCCTTCATGTCAATAGGATTTTAGGTTGGATGGTAGATTTTCCAACAGCCCAACATGCATATAACATGTTATACTGTGTACATTTAGTTTTTTATATAAAGCAGCACATTTCAAACATGGTCACATTGATAGCAGCCTGTGGGGGGAGACAAAGAAGAGAATACGTTTTCCTTACGCAGAAGATGTGCTTGGATCCCATCTCAACCAGGGGGCAGACAAACCATGCAAACTGTGAGAACATCACACAGGCTAGTATTACTTGTGGCAAATAAGTAATCAGACTTCAAGTGTCAGCTAAATCTAAGTGTATGCTAAATGTAAGTGTCAGCAAAATGTAAGTGTATGTAAAATGTAAGTGTATGCTAAATGTAAGTGTACGTAAAATGGCAATATAATCACTCAATATGTAAATAGGAAGACAATTAGATATTATGATGGACCAGAATTAATATGTCTCTTCTGAAATATTGTCTTCCTTGTGAATGTGAGTCAATGTATGTGGGCTATTTTTAATGCACTTTAACACATATGGATGGCATCAAAGTGGTTGCTGTTGGCATTATGTTATTAGCCATAACTGGTATTGGTATCGTCACTAGAAAAATAATAGTAATAAAATACTCATTATGCTACTTGGCTACTTACTTGGCTACTTAAAAGTTATGAATTCCATTGCTTATTACTCTCAGAGAAAAGTAATTAGTTACACTACTCTTTGTTTTGCGTTAAACCCCGAAACGATTGTGCGAGGTAACACCCCCAGTACTTCATTGGAGGTCATCAGAAAGTCTGTCTGGTAACCAACATCACATATATAACCCATGATGCATCTGTGTGCCCTGAAGACGTGTTCTTGACTGAGACACTGAATACCTATAAAGCAGATTCTTATTCACTGTTAGACCCTGCATGCGCCGCTGTACAGCCGAGCTATACTATGTCATATGCATACTACATAACATACTACACTACGTCATAAAACATGCTAACTCCACACAGAAAGGACCAGGGCGGCGATTTGAACCTATGATTTTCTTGCAGTGAGGCAACAGCGCTAACCACTGAGCCACCGTGCCGCCCTTTCTCTCTGACCTCTTTACTGCATCTGACATTATGAAGCGTGTGTCTGATTTGATCCTTATCAGTGAGTTCAGTCATAAGCCCTCTTTCCTATCTCCTCGCCGACTCTCGTTGGCCCACTTTGTGCGCTCACACACTTGTTGACTACTTCCAAGCATCTGTTTTCATGTCACCTGCCTAATCCGGTGGCTCGCCCGGTCAGTGTGAACAGGGCAAGGTGAAGAATGGAAGCCCCGGAGCAGCTGAAAGTGTGGCACTATGATTAATGCTCCACATGACACTGATAGATTCATGTTCCCATGCCGTAGGCTTATATTTATACATCATGACTTAGCACCAAAGGGTAGGGCAAAGGAAATGTGTCTTCATCTTCTATTAAATATTGCATCAAAACTAGACTGTTTTCACACATGAAGTACATACCACAGAATTCTTTTACAGGCACATGTATTTTTACAAGATCTCTTTTTTCATATGAATTCAATAGCTTGCTGAAAGGCATTAAAGAGAGTACTCAGTATTGTATTAGTATGATTCCCGACCTCTACAGCCCTGTTGAAAGCCATAAACGGCTTGCAGATACCTACCCGTATGTGTAGCTTGTATTTACTCGCCGATACTTTTCCATACTATCCCATCATCTTCATGTCTGAATGACAGTGTGAGCTTCTACGTAGTTGATTGGCTTATTGTGATAAGCATTTTGCAAATGAAATGAGTTTCAGTGTAAACGTGAATCGAGCTCTAATTATAGAGGAAGAAACTAGACAACCGTATAAGTCATTTTATTATTTATTGAAGTCACACAACATCAAAATGTTTTCCCCAAAAATAAAATGAATACAATAAAAAAGTCAAAGCTGTTTTATTGTTGCATACGTGTGTTTCAGAAGCTGTACGATTTTTAAGTGCAAGTTAGACTATTGTGCCGTGTACAGGATGCTACAAAAATAGACATATTTCTATTAACAAAATAAACATTCAATATCAACCTCTTGATATATACATACAAAGTCCTTGTATGGACATAATACACAAGTCCAATGCAAAATTATCTTTGTATTATCCAAAAATAAATGACTAAACGTTTTTTCTACTTTCATTCAACCCCACTGTCTCAGAGTAACTCTTTCAATGTTAGAATATTATTGTCACCGAATGCAATGGAAATGGAAAACGAAATGGAAAAGTGGAAATGTAAGAAAATGGAAATGGATGAAATGGAAGATTTTTCTATCCACAATCTTTACTCCTCTTTCTTAACTATCAAGCATGATGACTTTTGTCCTACCCAGAAACCTGGCATCATTTTCCCCTTGAAGGAGCTCTTAACCTGATGCAGAAGTCGAACCTCCTTCCTCCCTGTGCTCTGCTCTCCCTCCTTCACTTCTTCAACAACATAGAAGTTCATGACACCGGCAGGATGGTCAAGGTAAACCCCGATTCTGGGGCAGTGGGGAATATCCCAGATCTTACTGTTAATGCCGTTGAACCAGACCTGGTAGTGGGATCCGCCCCACCCAAGACCCCAGGACTCCTCGTTCTCTCCCAGGCCACAGGGTCCATGGCCTCCCCTCCTCCCCGCCCCTTCAGAGGCGACCCCAACCACCACCCATCCCAAGTAGTCCACCTCCCAGTAGCCTCGGAAGCCCAAGATGCCTTCCTTGCAAAGAACCTTAAAGAGGAAGGGAATGAAGTTAGTTTAGCAGAGGGAATAGTGTGTTTCAACAGGTTTGCGGCTATTGCTTGAAACCTTGCCTGTGGGGAATGCTCAAATCTCTCTGGCCTGTCCAGGACGGGACAAGTGACATCATCAGTCATGCGCGCCACCTTGGCTCCACCCTCTGCGATCCACAGCATCTTATTGGCTGTCATGTTATCCAGGGAAAGGTTGATCCAGTCTGGAGGACATGGAAAAGTAACGCTCACGAGAAAAAGATGCACTGCAGTTTTCAAAGTCAAAAAGTACGGCAGCAGTATGCCAGGCACTCCGAGTGTTCATTCTTACATTTCAGAAGATCAGCTCTGCGTGTGGGTTCAGGGATGTTGGGCTCGTAGTCAGGGATCATTTCTGAGTAATGAGAAAAGGGCATCACTTTAAATAGTGTAGCTGACAGTGATTACGAGACGATAATACGCCCAATATTTAAGCCGTTGCTCTCTTATAAACAAGTATTAGCAGAGGCTAGATCATTTAGAGGTAAGCCCTCTATATTCACAGGTTATTACATTGCTCTTTGTAAAAGGGCATCTCATGTTTTGTACAATGTCTACCGTAAAATCTCACCTGTAGGAGCAGCCACAACTTCAGATGGATCTATAAAAACAAAGTGACAAGACTACTTCAGGGATATTTTCCTTTCTTTTGTTTGAACGTCACAAAATCCCAAACTAAACAACATAGTCGTTCTTTGTGCGACGGACCGTCAAAGTCTTTCAGTATCCTTCAGTCTGACAGCTGCTCACATTGCAAGATTTAACCATGTGGGAGATAGGATCTACTTTCACTCCCGACAAACTTGTATTCTTCAGGGTAATAACAGGGTGATAACAGCAATAACAGTTCCATTTCTATTTGTACCGTCGACTGATAAGAGACTAGGGTGCTACATTCATGTAAGCGATCAAACTGTGGACTAGAAAGAGGTTTGTCTCACCAGGTCTGCCGGTCACAGGTCTGATTCTAGTAGCGGGAGCTCTGGTTGCTCATCCTGGTGTTTCTTGCTGTGCCCTGATGCACTGCTGTGATTAAGCAAATTGCTGCTTTATATACTCTCAGGATAGGGGATATGAAAAGTTTCGGGGGAACCCTTGGGGCTCCGTACATTTTGGTAAGGTATGAAAAAATTAAGCGCTCACTAATGGGTGTGCCACTGAGGCTGCCAGGATAAGCACATCAATACCAACACTTGACCCACTGGCGCATATTCAGTTATGAATAAAGTTCCTAATTGTTTTGTCACCTCTTCAATCAAGAGTCCATCTTGGAAGTTAATATCTCTTCAGCAATTGCTGTACGGTAGCAGAGGCATCATGCAAGACTGGAAGAACAGATCTAAACTGCTGTCTGAGAACTTTTCACCATGTTGATGGAGGAGACGAGAAACTTGACTCAATGGAGTTTCATTTCATACTGAAAACGGATGTTAAAAAAGTATATGGATAATAAGGAATAGCCACCGTAAGGGTAAAGATCAAATGTTTTGAAAATACACTGTTTTGAAACCATTTTTGAGTGGTACTTTTTAAATAACTTTGTCTGTGGTTATATTGTATATAATAAGGTGTTGCTGATTGGCTTTTCCCTTTAAATGATACAATTATAATTCAACATGTTCCCTCTAAACAGTCAGGTATGTCAGATGTACTGAAACAGAGGTGTTGCCAGTGATTGTAATACTTGATAAGACATTTCTAAGTAAACTGTAGATTCAAAGATTGTTAGTAAATGTTGACTTATCACTTTGTCCTAAAGAACTGGTTTGATTTCAAATGTGATATTTTTCATCCAAGTAAATCACAAGTAAATCACATCAAGTGTTGTATTTGTACTTATAGTTAACACTTATTTAAAGCAAATGTTATATTCAATTAGCAGACGTTATGGTTGAGTGTCCTCCCAACCACATTAAGTAAAATTATAGTTACACCTCAGACCTACAGACTCTCCGGAGGAAAATTGAAATCACGACCTTGACTCTCCAGAGCAGCCATTGAACTGGATCATGGCCCAGATCCTTGGCAGAGATCATTCATCTGTCAATGCAGCTTTAGGGGCCTGGTGCCACTTGTTTACGACCACCCTAGGCGAAGGGAATTGTGGTGGAACACATGCAAACATATTACCAACACTCCCCTCTCAAATAGATCCCGAGTCTGGGACAGTTCAGACACTGCATACCCCAGTAAGTATTAGAGTATGACGGGTGTACTTGGTCCCACAGTCAGTCATCTGCTTGGGCAGCCTGGGACAGAACAGCCTTGACTAGAGGTTTGGCAGGGTGCCGAACACCCCACACACACACACACACACAGCCTGCAGTGGACAGCATATCACCAGAAAGGGTGTATGACCAGAGGGATGATATTCCTTTCAACCCAAGCCATGTGCAGGACATTTACGATGACAAATAGTTGATGCGATAATGCAGGTCGAGAGCATGGCTGAGCCTGGTTTTATGGACCGAGGAACCCCAAGTCAAGTGACCCAGTCGCATGAGTATCCAGGTTATCGGCTGTAATGTATTTGTGATTAAAAACGTTGCTTACTGTCTACCTTGAAATCGCTCTTCAGTGGATGAGTAGCATGTTAGATCTTCATTTAAATCACGTTTTGATTGAACTTGTTAATGATAGCTTTACAGTCGTTTTGCCTCGTAGGTGTTCGGAATGTCGATGTACTTATACATCATTACTAACCTCAAATTCATACAGTTTTGTGTATGTATGTATTAATGATAGAATACGGCTTAAATGACGTTTCATATGTTTGGTATATTCTTTTTACATCTGAAATATATGTGTTCAGAGATTGTACTTGAACGCTGATATATTGTGTAGTAATTTTATATAATCAACTGCATCAACGGTCTTCATACTATGCTTGTAAAAGTGTATAACCTAAACTAAAGGAATGAAGGTGTATGAAGTCAAAGAAAGTTAACCACAAATTATTTCAATAAAGTTGTTTTTGTGGACAAAAAAAAGAATAATACAGATTAGTATTGTTGTTGCTTTTTTTTTAAATATATTATAACTTGATTTATGAATTTGTTGGTTGGGTAAAACTGTTGTTTATGGGTCACTTGTAGCCAGGGTCATCTAAGCATCCATCTAAAGGAAAAACACTGCATACACAGCTCCAGTTACAAGTCTGCTGCCTCCTCCCCTTTCTATTGGTACCTGTTGTCTCACGCTCAAGTCCACGCCACCAGTTCATAATCCCGCACTTCTGTCGCATATGATAGGTATATAAGAGTGGCATTAAGCTGTCACACAGAGGAGCCAACAGAGACTGTCCTCCAACAGAGCGACCGGAGACAAGAAGCAGAGAAAGGCTCATTTCAACAGCGGCAAGACCAAGATGCCCACCACCACGAGAATCATGTCTGACACCAGGCAGCCAGATAAAGGTGAACTTCATTTTCTGTAATATCCAACAACTTAGGATATTTTGTGCTTGTTTAAATCAAATATTGATGATATTGAATAGTTTGGTGAATCTCGTACATTTTGTTGAACAACTCTGGAGAGTCGTCACGAGTTTGAGAATATCTCATGGTTCATCTGCTTTTCTGTCAAATGAAGCCTTGCAATTATATTACAGCATATATTACTTAATGCAATTAATATAACATCATTATATATCTTTCAAGGCTTGAAATAACCTAATTTAGCAACCCCAAGCTGTAACTGCAGTGGTGCAACTTTTTATTTTCCTGTGAGGCCACTGATCTACATAGCTGAGTTTATGCGTTTCTAGAGTTCATGCGTCTCTAGAAAAGGTGGAGGCGCAATATTTCATGGACTGATTTCACGCTTGTCTTTATGAGGGTGTGTTAATGTCCACCTGCTTAACAAATATAGATTAACAAGCAGCATGTATAATGTCCATCCTGCAAATTGGTGACATTCACCAGAAAAACAGCAGGGGTCCTCAGTCGATCAGGCCTGCCTCGATTGAGCTCAGCCTCCACATAGTATCAGCAAGGAGGAAAGTCTGCAAGAAAACAAAACAAAACACGTAGACTGTTATCTATCTCTAGCATAACTTTAAGAGGCCCACAATCTTACAGATAGTGACACATTTGCTGTTGTCTAAAGTAGATTTCCAGTCCAAGGTGTGAAGTTGTAATGAAGCCAGACAAAGCAGTTATTTCACATTGTGTCCAGGCTTAAAATTCTTGCCTGGTCTCTTTCAGCAACCAGTCAACAGAGAGATAAATAACAGTTCATTTGGAACTGACACTCCGGCGAATGGCGTAAAAATAACTGATCTCTGGCCGTTTCATTATTTCTCGCCTTAGTTGAAAAACAACTTCGTGAAATGGGGGCAATGATCAGAAATGGGTTGTTTACGTTCAATTACAACGTCACCTTGAACCCATTGTCTTGCCGCTCACTGTATACAACTGTTTTCAATTTCTCATGTAGTATTGTATCCTGTTTGTATATATTTCTCTATAATATACTTGTAACCTGTCACATTTATCATTGGGAGGTATGAAAAACCAACATGGAACTTTTACTACTGATACTGTTTGCCAAGATAAGCTTTTTTAACGGCCTGAGATGACTTAGATGTATGAATGAAGTACATACTAAATTTTAGAAGTGAAGTTACTACTTGATATAAATAAAACAAATGAGTTATGTTACCAGATGCTGACACTAATGCCCCGGGGATTAACTGTCTTCTTTGCTTGAGCGCTGTCCTTACCAGAAACGTGAAGAATGTGTACACATAATAGTATTAGTTACAGCATCAGTATTAGGGTTATATCAGTTATGTAACTATAATTCCTGCAATAATATTACTTTAATAAGTAGGCTAACTACAGTAAGTTATATAGTTCTATAACACATTACTGTTGAAAACTGGGCAGTATTATTATATTTACTTGTAATCAAAATCGAGTATTGAATTTCTGGCAAGTGTGATGTCATTCTGCCTAATCTTTTCCATCCTTATTACTATAAATTAATTTAGGGGGCGATAAAAAACTAAGTATTCCATTCAAAAATCCTCTACTAGTCCTCTACATTACTAATTTGAGGAATAACTAACATAGCTTGTAAGCTATGTTTGTGAGAGTAGGTCAGAGATATAATACATAACATTCTTTTTACTTATTTTGATTGAAAGATAATACGTAATGACTAATGTATTATTTTTTGAAGGGGAAATTATTTCACCTCATTAAGTTGAACTGGACCTACATCCCCTTCTTCAATCAGACCATGACCTCCTTCTTATTTTATAAATCATGCTCAGCGTGATGCGGCTATTAGTAGGTGTTCTAGTCCAGGGTGACTGAAGCCAAAGCTGCAGTATGCGAGGTGTCTTGGTAATTCCAACCGCACTGGCATGAATCAACCACTGGCTCCAGAAAGCATGCAGTTGCTGCTGTGATGATCTGACAGAGGCAGATGGTTTTCCAAGTACAGGGTATATGCCATTTTGAGTAATGGCTCACGTCAACACCACAACTGACACATACTATATAGTATTTATAACAGCTTTAAATAAACAAGTTCATTCTTATATAAGTTGTGAAAAGCCTTTTTGTCATGTAGCAAAAAAAGGTAAAGATTGGAAATGCACCCACAGGTCAGACAACCAACATACCACAGGCATGATTACAGTATTTGGTTAAGTTTTATCAATGCGCATAAAAAACATAAGGTCCATCCGTCTACACTTAAGTTCTGATGGTTGATTGATGCTGCTCTTTCACTTCGCTCCTCAGAGACGACACCAGCCTATGTGCCGAATATCCCTGATCCCACATGTAGAGCTGATCTCGTCAAATGTAAGAACATTTATTTTTACCCATACCCAACCTAGTCCAAAAATAAAGATTTTTTTTATCCACATATTTTTCTTCTCTTTTCCAGACTGGATCGACCTTTCCATGGATGACAAGACAGCCAATAAGATGCTGTGGATCACAGAGGGCGGAGCCAAGGTGGCACGCATGACTGATGATGTAATTTGTCCCGTCCTGGACAGACCAGAGAGATTTCAACATTCCCCACAGGTACACGTGTCTAATGGTATAAAATGTTTCTTAAAATTCATCATTTTCAAGAGGTGGTAGATGACAGATCAGTCAGGACCAGAGGGCTGTCCTCTGTGTTATCAATTTAAATCCTGAGCCAATTAAAATTCTCCAATGGGGCAACATTGAATCATAGGTCAAGTTCCATAGCATTAGTTTAACTCTAAATTATGCTGTTTTTCTCATTCACACTCTCAAAGGTTCTTTGCAAGGAAGGCATCTTGGGCTTCCGAGGCTACTGGGAGGTGGAATATTCAGGATGGGCGGTGGTCGGAGTCACCTATGAAGGGGCGGGGAGGAGGGGGAGCGATGGACCCTGTGGCCTGGGGGAGAACGAGGAGTCCTGGGGTCTTGGCTGGGGTGGTTCCTGTTATCATGCCTGGCACAAAGGCCGGAACGTGGAGCTCATGGGGCTTCCTAAGTGCTTTGTTTTGGGTGTATATCTGGACCAACCTGCTGGTATCCTTAATTTCTATGCCGTGGAGGAAGTGAAGGAGGGAGAGAAGAGCACAGGGAGGAAGGAGGTTAGACTACTGCAGCAGATTAAGAGCTCCTTCAAGGAGAGAATTATGCCAGGCTTCTGGGTGGGGAACCACTCCCACTGCTTGATATTAAAGAGGGAGGAGTGATGGACCGAAACAACATACTCTAATATTGTAAATAAAAGTCAGTGATCATGAAAGAGCTGAAGCCTGGCTGTGAGAGGAGTGACACTATTTTCATTCTATTGCCCAAAAAGTCAGTATGGCAGCTTTCAACATAAATTGAACGGATGTGTAACACAAATCAATTTTTTGGGATTAGATTAGATTCAACGTTATTGTCACTGCACAGAGTACAAGTACTATGACAATGAAATGTAGTTTGGCATCCAACCAGAAGTGCAAAATAGTAACATAAAGTGTAATGTGTAACAAAATGAGCATACATAACAAATATGAATATACAGTATGTACAGTGATATACATGTGATTATTGTTTATATATATGGGTACAGGATGTAGCAGATAGGTGGGGAATTAATTAAAATAAATCATATATGTACTATGTACGGTACAGGATATACAGTACATGTACAATAAGAAGTAGTACAAGAAATATGAAAATATATGTTATTGAGGTTAAGTTCAAATGGTTCAGGTGGTAACGCAGAGGACCAGAGTTCAACAGGGGGAAAGAAGCTGTTCCTGTAGCGCCTCCCGGATGGAAGAGGAGAAAACAGTCTGTGGTTTGGGTGAGAGGTGTCCTTTATGATGCCTCTCACCCTCCGCGGACATCGCTGGTGTTGGAGGCCCTCAATGGAAGGGAGCTGGGTGCCGGTGATACGCTGGGCCGTCTTTACCACCCGCTGCAGGGCCTTACAGTCAGAGACGGTGCAGCTGCTGTACCACACTGAGATGCAGTTGGTAAGAACGCTCTCAATGGCGCAGCTGTTGCGCTTTTTTGACCAGGGCAGAGGAGTTGTAGGGTCCAAGGGAGGTCCTCGGAGAGGTGGACGCCCAGGAACGTGAAGCTGGACACACGCTCCACCTGATTATGGTGTTGGAGCCATGCACGGGAATGCAGTCGTAGGGGAAGAGGGAGAAGAGGAGAGGGCTCGGCACACAGCCCTGCGGTACGCCAGTGTTCAGTGTCAGAGTGGGGGAGGTGCGGTTGTCTAACCTGACAGATTGAGGTCTGTTGGTCAGAAAATCCCGGATCCAGTTTCAGAGTGAGGTGCTGATACCAAGGCCATGGAGTTTGGTGACCAGTTTAGAAGGGACGATGGTGTTGAATGCTGAACTAAATTTGACGAACAGCATCCTTACATAGGCGTTGCTATTGTCCAGGTGGGTCAAAGCCGAGTGTAGCGGCATCATCTGTTGACCTGTTGTGACGGTAGACAAATCGGTAAGGGTCCAGGGTCGGAGGTATGCAGGTATGCAGGTATGCAGGTTTTCTGATGGGCTTGTTGCAGCAGAATGCTTCGGTACTGACACGATGGTGGCTGTTTTTAGGCGTTTGGGAATTGCTGCCTGGGCCAATGACAGATTGATCATGTCAGTGAAAACCCTTCCAGCTGCCCTTGGTGGCTGTTTCCTCATTGTCAAAGCGAGCACAGAAGTAGTTGAGCTCATCAGGGAGGGACGTGTCACCAGTCCTGACAGCAGTGTCGCACGCCTTCAGTAGTAGGTGGACCGCCCCCATTCATCCAAGGCTTCTGATTGGGGAATGTTTTTATTTGTTTGTGTGTGGTGACATTGTCAAGATGGCTGTAGTAACATATTTGTCTTCCATTTCATTTCTACATTTAATTACACAGCACCACCTTTATGTTACTGTAAATAGTATTTTCTGATGCATATTATAACTATGTCTTTACATATCTCTGAGGCACATATACCCTTATGCATTTCATTAGAGGGGACAAAGACAGTCAGGTAGAGGGATTCAGTGTCTTGCTCAAGACAGTGGTGGACACGTCATGAAGATCGAACCTTTGACCTTCCAGTCATGGGACTTTCCCAATAACCACCAGACCACTTTGCCACCCAAGGTTTATACTGATTGATATATGTATAATTTAATGAAAAATGTAAACTGTATTTTTGGTACTCCATTGCTATTGATTGCTAAGAATTTGTAAAGTTGTGAAGTAAGTATGACTGTTTACGTTGATGTGCAAAATGTTAAAATAATAAAAGATTAAATACGTCACAAATACGTCAAATATGTCGTGGTTTCTTAATTTGAATATTAAGATAAGAGAATGGCAGTGCAACATTAACAGAATTTCCTATCCTGGTAAGGTGATGTTATCCTATGGGAAAATGAATTATTTGATCAACCAACTATCATACACTGAGTAGATCGCTAATAGTTTCTGTGTTCAGTTTTCAATGTGCTACAGTGCGTAGTGTGTCAAAGCGTCAGCATGTACCGTTGCAATCTAAACAGATGATGGCCATGCACGTGTGAAACTGCGACTAATTGTCTGAAGATAATACGGAGTTACTTGTTTCAGGCTCAAGGGCACAGATACAGGAAATCTCAGGTTAATTCGATTCCCTCTAAAGAGAAGTGATCAGGTTGGAAAACTTGATATGATTATGGATCCATGCTGATCTGAACTTCCATGGTCGTATTAACAGAATCACAGCTTCCAATCATAAAGGGGTTTTTCTGTCACAGTCAGAAAAACAACAACTGTGGGGCGGCCAACCAGATTTGTGTAATGTGCATTAATGTTGTCCAATCATTGTGAAATCAGTGAATAGGATCATCCTTCCTCCTTGCATCAGGCTCATGTGTGAATGGCAGGTGTGAAGTGGCCGGATGGAGGCAAACAAGAACAACACAAAGACGATATATCGAACTGACCATTAAAGAAGCTGCAAGTGTTCTTTTCCTCCTACTGAACCGGTTCACAATGTACTAATTAGTCCATAAACTGCAGTTGTTAGACTACAGTACTTGTCCTACTTACAGTGTTGTAAAGTGTGTATTCAATACGGCGTCTTATTTAGGTCAGTTGATGACTAATCTGTTTCTAGGTCACATTGATGAATCTGTTTGTTTGGCTTGACTGAGTTAGTCTGTGCAGTTCTGTTTCTCGCCTCCCGTGCCACTGGCGTTGACAACATTGAAAAGAGCAGTCACCGAATCTTACATTCCAGTGATGTTTGTACCCATCTTCTTGCTTTTTCCGAACAGACTCCTAATGTTACAGGAGCGTCAAATGTCTACGCTAGCCTCATTGGCATCTATATGTCAAAGTCAAGCGCGTACGACCCCCTCGGCCCCCTGGCGAGCAACCCTTCCACTGACCTCAAACACCTCCTTCAGACACCTCCACATCCCCCCACCTCATCTTTACTAAGGGTATAAAAGTCCTGCCATGGACGACGATTGCACGGGAACCGGATTTTAAAGCCTCTGAAATTGGATAATCGCCACACAGTCTCATGATGCCTACCAGACCCAATTCCACTAGAATCCTCGCAGGCGCCAATAAACCAGGTATGAGATGTTTTGTGGAATTCAAAAGCACCACAGCATTTAAAAATGAAAAACTGTGACATGCTACTTGACATGTTTACGTTCCTACACTTAAAGAAAGTTGATATTACATTTCTAATCGTGAACTTATCATGAGTCTCAGGTTGCAATCTTTTTTCTAAAATGGATATATAGCGATTTGGAACGAAACCCCTCAAGTGCCCGGGGAAAAACTATTTAGGATATGCTAATATTAGCCAAGATACTAAGGTGTGAATACACCTTAGGCCATTGCAGGGATATTCATGAGTGGGAAATGAAGATGCAGCCTTTTCAAAATAATTGACCATGAGCTGTCTCTTTACACTTACAATGAAGTTATGGCAAGATATGATTTGTAGTGATGCTTCTGTCTTCACCTCATCTCAGATTTCTTGACAGGGCTTTTTCATATTATTGGTCTCACTCACATAAGTTGATGAATGACTTAATACGTTATCCTCGGGAAAATCCAAGTCAAACAGAATAATGTCATCAGCAACTAGCCTCATCAAGTATTGTGTTTTGACAGCACAAGTAGCCTGCCTTTCATTCATCAGCAATGTGTCAAGTATGTGATCATATTTAGTAAGGAAACGTGTTCACCTTCTTTAATATTTGGCCTTTACCTTTTCAGTTAAGAAAACTAAACCCAGCAAGACTGAAAAGACAAATGCAGGTACTGGACTTGATGGCATGCAATAGCCTATGCATCAATTATATCTGTGTTTAAACTAACTTCCTCTCCTTACAGAAAAAGTTCCTTTTTATGTGCCCAACATCCCAGAACCAACCAGTAGAGCTGAGCTCATGAAGTGTAAGAGCACTCTTGAATAATAAAATGTTTAAAGACCACAACCGACAAGTTTCACAGCCAGACCATGAATAAAAGATGACAGTGCTCGATTTCCCCCTCTAGACTGGATGAGCCTGTCTTTGGATGATAAGACAGCCAATAAGATGTTGTGGATTTCTGAAAACGGGTCCAAGGTGTCTCGTAGAACTGAGGAAGTTTGCCCGGTCCTGGATAGACCGGAGAGATACGAGTACTCACCACAGGTAACTCCATAAAAACAACCGCTACAGATACAGACACATCTGGTGAAGGAATTCATGTCTTTCTTTCTTTCTTTCTTTCTTTCTTTCTTTCTTTCTTTCTTTCTTTT
>OMOT01040279.1:0-16881 GCA_900312575.1 Acanthochaenus luetkenii | reverse complement strand
ATCAATCAGACCCTCAGTGTACCCCTGAACACCACCTAATTGCCTATGAGCAGACAGTGCAGCAGGAGCTCTTTTTTCAGCTGTGATAACACAAAGACTCCAGAGTCCAATAGGGGTCCCCCCCCCTGAGGCTTGGTTAATGACGCTCCTGAAAATGAACCTCCATGTTTACACTGCTCACTCAAAGAGATTAGACGTCTAAGACTAGTCACATGAGACTTCCCTCTGAGGTGCATTGGACAAACACTTTGTCCCACATTTGCCATCCTCAGGAAGCCGGGGTATTGCTTCATGTTCCCTCCCTTTGGTCTCTGAGTCAACTAATGTTGGTGCCTCATCAGTCTCTAAGCTATGTGAAGGAGAGGATATAGCGGTGCTCCACTGGGAGAGCTTCTCTCAGATCCCATGTTATTATATAAAATGAAAAATGAAAGTGAGAGTTAGCACAAATGGACTGAGGTGCCTCAGCAGGTAACATGTCCTGAACCTCGACGAAGAAAAATGGAAGATGTGAGTGTCCCAACACAATGTTTCTACTTAATTGTTTAAGCAACTTCCAATGGATGAAAGATGGAAAAAAATAGCTTTTGGTTATACTATAAAGGGTCTCACGGAAAAGTGTGGGGGAGTGTTCATTTATAATGTGAATATGGTATAAACACAACGTAGGATATAGGGAGCACACAAATTAATAGTTTTTACGGTCACATGCATTGAAATTTTGGGATCTGGTGAACTCTAAAACGGCACAAATAATGTAAAAAAAAAAATATTCATTGCCAAACAACATACAACATTTGTTTTGTGACAGGAAGTGGAGTTATAGGTACAATTTAAGGAGGGAAAATTATTTAAAACAGCCACATGTAAAAGCATGTGCATTTCAGTTTGTGGGGTGGCTTTATGGAATGGGTTGGAGGAGGAGATTAGAATAATTAAAGATATAACACAATTTAAAAGGAAGTACAGAAAAGTGTCTTTTGGGAGGTACAGTAGTGAGGAGGGTGAGTCTCACTGGTAGGGTTGACCGTTTATTTATTTATTTGATAGGTTGATTATTAATTTATGTAAAAAGTAGTGATTTGATTATATACTTATGATGAATATGTACATGGGGGTTGGGGCTCGATAAGCCTTGGCTTCTTCTTACCCCTTTTCGAGCAAACCTAAAGGATCTTTTTAAATTGTATGCATTTGTAATTGGTTTGTTGTTTTATTCTTGTATTTTGCTGTTGTAGTTTAAAAAAAAAATCATTTTATTGTACTTCAATTCAATACTTCAATATTTAGTTATTTATATTGTTTTTTTCTCTTTAAAACACTCCACCAAGTCAAACTCTAATGTCTGTACCCTTGCACCACCCATATGGCAATAAACTCAAACGGAGAGAGGACTGCAACATACTGCATGCCTAACAACAAAGAAAAAAGAAAAAGAAAAGACAGAACAAGCACAAACTAGACAAATATTACCGCAGATGGGTCCTTCATCCGAGCGGTCGGCACAGTCCACCTTGCTGTTGCAGATCTTATCGGGTGTCAGGCAGACAGAGGTGTCATTGGCACAAGGGTACTTAGGTGGTTTACAAATGGCAGACTCACAGGACTCTTCATCTGAGCGGTCTTCGCAGTCAATATCACCATCACACACCCAACTCTTTGTGATGCACTTGCCTATACATGTGGAAGTGGGAAGATATAAAACGTGGTTAGCTAGCACTTAATCAAATTGCTTTGCACAGACAAGAAGCCTATCATCAGTGTTGTGCATGAACGCGCTAAAAGAGCGGCGTTCATTGGTGAATGGTGAACTGAACGTATCGTTTTGCAACTAATGAACGTGAACTTGAGCGCCATTAACTCTCGCAAGGGTTAACGATGCTCACGCACCGCTTACGGCACCCGAGGATTTACGGCAACCGGCATGCCAGCATGGCTAGTGAAACCGGCTGTAATTCAAACAATGCAGCTACTAGTACTGCTGAAGCCAGTTCATATTAATATTTGAAAGACTTTTATGAACAAATCTGTACAGATTTAATCAGAAAAAAACTCAAGTTTTTATGCAAATTGTGCCAGAAACAGAACATCAGCCACATCGGCAACGAGTTTGAACCGTCTTTCAGCTAGAGACTGTAATGAAGCCAGTGGTGGAACCAGCTCGCTTGGAAGCATATGAAAAAACAGAATTTGACAATAAAAAAAGTTGCGGATAAAAAAACACATTTGGACCCCCAAAAATACAAGACATTTCGGACCATTTTATAAGTATCATATTAGATTAATTGAATAAAACACATTTTTTTCATTGGGTAACAGTTTCAGAATAAACACCATCCACATCCACAGTTGTACAGGAGGAAATATACAGCATAATCACTGTCTACTGCACTTGACACCCATCTAGACTCTCATTGGATGCATAACTTAAACACTCCTATTGGATTGGTGAATAACAGAGGGGGGGAAATGTGACTGGGAAACCAGAAGAAAAAAAAGGATTCGTGACCTTCATCACGGGGTCGAATTCCGTAGCTGATACGGATAAAGCGTAACAGTTGGCACCTCTGCAAGTACATGCGTAGCCATATGGGTTCTAAGAATTTTCAGGACAGACTAAATACAATAGCACCATTACCCTCAATTTGCATCTAGAGGTGCAATTTCAACAACAAAAAAAGTTGTGATGATATGATCTCGAAAAAAAAATCAACTGGTGGCTTTTAGGTCAACAACCTGTAAGTGATTGATTTTATCCAAAATCTAAAGTTCACCATTTATCATTCTCATGTCCCATTATGTTTTCCCCAGTTTGAAATAAAAATGTCCAGGTGTACCGTTTCATGCCGGGAACCATACACAACTATTTTTAACTGCAGATGTATATAATGTAATGCACCATATGTATCCTCACTGTGGAAGAGTGTGAATTACTTTTATACAATCCATAAGGTGTTCAAAAAAGAAGGTTCTCTGATTTATTTGATATAAATTCACAAGCACATTCCATAATATATCACATGCTTGTGTTTTCCCATGCCATTGTGTTTGGATTGATAGTATGTTTCACTCAGCTCCAAAATGATTTCCTCAGAATAAACATGAGGTGTGCTGTAGCAAAAACACAAATATATTTTCCTGCGGAGCTTCAATCAACAACAAACACTGCCTCAGTTCTGCGCTAAATGCTCCAGTTCGTGCAGAAATCCACAGAAGATCAATACACCTTCCCCTGATACCTGCACACGGGGGTAATCTGTAATTCCCTCACTGTGCACGTTATAAAGAGGCAGGTGGAACCACTGAAGGGAGTTGGGAAAAAAACAACACAGATATGCCAGGATATCTCATTGTTAATGCACTATGAAGCTTGGATCGCAGCATATTCCAATTGATAGTCTTTCCATCAAAGCTATATCATAGAGTGATGGGATCCCACTGGTTTATGCCTGGTACGGGATCAGCACAAACAAACATGGGAGGCTTAAGACACTGTTGAGAGTGTGGGAATCTTGTGTGTGTGCACGTGTGTTTGTGTGTGTGTGTGTCTTCGACTATCGCTTCTAAGTTGTCCAACCATAAAACATATTGTGTATAAACCTGCCACGTGACACTCTCAATTTATGACGTGATGCCAGTGCAGTTGCACACATAAAAATGGAAGATCATGTACTATCCAAGTGCACAAGAATGTTGCATGTATAAAGAAAAGTTGGGCAAGGAAATGTTTCTCTTTAAATATAATCAATATGTTAGGTTAAGGAGGTTAATCATATGTATGATTGAAGAAATTGACACAGTATTTAGCTAAACAAAATATCCCAGAACTTCAAGTTAGCCTGCTATGTGTTTCATGCTGCACAACATTGTGTTCAGCATCAGAGTGCCCAAAACTGTAGAAAACGAGGATGAAAAGGAGGATAAAGATGGAAAATATTATGTACTTTTATCCAGAAAGTGGGAGGTACACAAGGGAAGGAGTATTTACATTTTCGCTTCTTTTCTCATGACCACATTGCTTTGAAAAAAACCAAGTTTCATATTTAATTCAACAGAAAATGTTGCAACTTATCCACATATGGATTTTCTCCTCCAGTGTTGCTACCTCTTTTTTTGGATGCGTTTCCCTGCTTTATTCCTCGTTGAAGATGTAT
Source organism: Acanthochaenus luetkenii (assembly GCA_900312575.1). Lineage (NCBI taxonomy): Eukaryota > Metazoa > Chordata > Actinopteri > Beryciformes > Stephanoberycidae > Acanthochaenus > Acanthochaenus luetkenii. Next base: position 12,727 of record OMOT01040279.1, on the reverse strand, counting down.
TATTTCAAAAAGTATGATTACATTCGTTTTGCTACTTTTGAGTTTTGTTCATCTTCATTAATCACCCCATGTTGATGAAAATCTTCATTATCTGTTAGCCTACTCTACATGTTTTATAACTCATTTGTAGAGGATTCTTTTCTTGAAAGCCTGATAACATGTTTTAACTGATGGACATTCAGTACAATTCTGTTTTGCTAAATTGCAATTTACTTTATTTGCATTTCAGGTTTTAGTATATCACAGAGTTTGTGCATCTGCAAAACTAGTTGTGCAAGCCTTTTGGAAGCTTAGTTCATGAAATGATCCAAATATTCACCTCTTCTATAGAGACCTGGGCAAAAGGGTAGAGTGAAATGAATCTTTTATGTAGCTTGTTGACAACTTATTGTTAAAGACAGCTCTCACTGCAAAGGTTAAATTAGAGACGGACATCAATGAAATCAGAGTGAACCAAAGTGAAAGCAGATCAATTGCACATTAATGCAAAGTACAAGTAATAGGTTTGATCAAGGCTACATTCACATTCCATGCCTTCATGCTCAATTTCGAATTGCTGCTCGTATCAGATTTTTGTGAATGACTGTTCATAGCTATTCTAGGATGTAACTCATATCTGATACCGATATGAGCTGACAGGGATGTCAAAAAGACCTGTGTGCGCAGAGCAACAATAATAATGTCACCTACGTTTTTGTTTCAATGCTTCTCCTGCTTGTTTCCAACAGGTTTCAGTTACCGCATTTGCCTTTGAGTATAAAATTGAGTCATCTTTCCAAATACCAATCAAGTCGTCTATTTGTCTTTCATTGTTGTGTCTTGTTGTCCTCCATGCTAACACTGGCTCAGCCAAGCTGCTGTGGCACCAAAAGTATGACAGTTGCCTCAGAAGAATGATGGAAGATTTACTTACTAAGCGTTCAAATACAAGTTACATGTAGTTTGCATGCCTCGGGATCTGATTTTGTACCACATACACGGGAAAAACGACCACGTCAAATTAACTCAAAGTGTATTAATCAGCACAGTGATAGTGTTTATGAGTCCATATCCATAAGTCAATTTCACACATTTAGAGTTTTGAGCAGCCCCCTCAGAGCTTTATCAGCTCTATGAAACAAACACACAACTCTCCAATCAGTGCAAAATAATTGTAACTGAAAAATCACGTACAAAATACTTATTAAAGACAAAATCCACTTAAACACTTTTTAAATCAGCTATTGGCAATGTACCTGGCAGATATACCAATTTATCCAATGTATCCACTGACAGTAGCCTCAATATACCAGAATGCAATGCTGCCACAAGACATGAGTTTTTCTCGAATGGAAAAACTCACGTTGTCTTGCTCCTTCTATTGTTATCACTATAGCTATTGATGAATGCAACAAGTTCACGCCCCATCTCTGACAATTCTGACAAATGTAGGAAATCGCTAACGGAAGTAGAAGTAGACGATGCAGGTTGAGGGAAAGTGGGTACACCAAAAAAGTAAATTACAACACTTCATCACAAAATAACTCCTGTGATGTAATGAACATCACTGGAACATTCACTGTGTCCATGTGGTCCAGATCAGAATTGAAAAAATGCCACTCCATGCAGCTTTATGTTGTTCACACTGATTACAAACAGTAGTACGGACTGTGGCAGACGGAGGGAGTTTAAGAGGGGCGATACGGGCGGTTTCCTTTCGTTCAACCCCTGAGTGTGCCACAGAACGTTCCTTAATGGCCTGCATTCCTACCTGTATCTTTGCAGGTGAACTTGGCCTTGGGGTCGCACATCCTTTTGGTGCCCTCGCAGCCCGCCTCATCACTCCCATCTTCACAGTCCTTGTCTCCATCACATCTCCAGCGCTCTGGGATGCAGGTCCCATCTGCGACACAGTGGAACTCCTCCCCACTGCACTCAATGATAGGGGGAAACACTGCAACACAAGTCATTCAACAGTTACTGTATCACAGATGCCCTATGACATAATGTAGTGGGCAACGGCACAACATAACGCCATAACATATTTTAGTATTGTTTTTAAAGTAATTCTGTTATTGTGAAAATTATTAATTTAAATCAGCTGGAAGGGCATATATTTCTGTTTGCAAGCAAGGCACTTGATTGCAACAATAAGTTAGTTTGTTCTAAAGGGGGAATTTATTTTCTAGTCTTTTGCCACAGTTGCACTTAACCACTCTGAGATCACTACATTGTTCCCCAGCAGGAGTCCATTCATTACAAACGGTCAGAAATTAACTTTTTATCTAACCAGCCAAATGCTTTATTTTTTTACCAGCCAAAAAAATGAATGTATATATATATAGCCTTCATGTGTCGCATATCATACATACATTTAATCTGCATAATAACACATTATGGTGGTTAATAAAAACAGTGGTCAGAGCAGATTGCAAGCGAAAATTGTATTTTGTATTGATAGAGAATAGAACAGTACAACAGTGTTGAAATGAACTTGAACTTGAACTTGAAATTGTACCTGTTGAGTGTTGCATTCTGGGTAGTGAGCGCAACCATGTTTTCCTATGTGTTTTTCTAAAAACTCTGTGCAGTGTGTGTGTTTAGTGGGTAATGAAGCCAGCCAGCCCAGTGAAATATAACATGCTTTACACTTTCCTTATATTATTGGTGGACTACTGTCACAGAGGTAATAAATGCTCTGCCCCAAGAGAGAAACATCGTTTGACTCCTGATATCCAGAAAAGCACCGGATAATAGTAATAAAGTTAGATGTTATCAGTTACGAGCCAAAACTTATATGATTATGACCAGAGGTTGTCTAACTACAGCAGATCTGGAGGAGGTAACAAAAGTGCCGCAAAATAATAGCGCCGGACATGCTCATCTATGAAGAGTGGAATTCACTTGTGAATGTATTTAAAGGGCTGTATTCATTTATAATTAACACAACATTAATATTTAAACATACATTTAGTTTCGCCACAAGCAAGCATTCTGATGTGTTGCAGTGCAGGGGTTGGAGTCACTGTATTTATCCTACATTGATAATTGATCCCTGAACTAAACGGTTGTGTTGAAAATATCAGACTTGCTTTACCCTGTTTTGTTTAAATCTTTCTGTGATGTTTTCATAATGTATTGAATAAGATAAGCTTGCACTTTTAATACTTATATATAATTAAAAAATGAATAAAAATGTATGCTGTAAAATGATAAACAAGTTCTACCAAGCAGTGAGTTTTATCATTTTAGTCCATTCTGTAGCTCATCACTGTACTGTAACTTATCACTGGCACAATAGAATAATAGTAAATTAGGATTTTCATCAGGTTCATCACAATATGTTCCAGGATAATTGTGTAGAACATAGTTTACAGCAACATAAATCACATTAAGCATGATCACGGTATCGGGTTTTAAAGATGATGCTCAGAATCTGATTGACCATTCGGCTGATCAAACCAGACACAAATCTCACCATAGTAAGCCACAAACATCTTCACATCCCGGAATTATTTGTCTAATACTTAAAAATCAATCACCAAAAAGTATTTTCCGAACAGCCGAGGCAAAGCTAAGAGAGGTTCATGCCCCCGGGGTGGAAGCAGACGTGGGGGAGTGGAGAAGGCTGCAATTCACATCAGGAAATGATTTGATGAATAGTCTCCACATTCTAGTGACAAGCTAGTGAGTTTTCTAGGAGATGTCATGGACTTTCTGAGGTTATTACAACATATTAAGATATGTTACTCTTGATGGTAGCTCTCCCATGAACAGAGACTAGATAAGATTGGTCACATGTGAGTGTGAACGCTTACAGTTACTGTTACTTTTGTATTGATTAGAATTGCAAATCAAATGACTAGCACACTACAGATGGGGTAACAACACCCTTCTGATGGAGCTGTACTTTCATGTCAAAACGAGTGAATAACAAGTGTTCCTCTCAGCCCAATGAGGCATTACGGGCAATATTATAGACCACCTGCTGTTTTTCTTACTCACACTTTAGTATTTTAAAAGGTCATGTATGCATTCTTACTGGCCGAAATGCCTCCGCAGGTTGTGTTCTCATCGCTGAAGTCGCCACAGTCATTGTCACCATCACAGGCCCAGTGGTCTGGGATGCAGCGGCCGCTGGAGCACTGGAACTGGGTGTTGGAGCAGGAGTGGATGCAGCCCACCTCATCACTGCCATCTCCGCAGTCATCATCTACACACACACACACACACACATGCATGCGTGCACAAACACACGCATGCAAAGTGTGATCACACAAACAAACACACACACAAATATCTGAGAAACATAATGGTGGAGATATCCTCATGGACATACGTACTCGGTGTGCTTTCTCTGCAAAATAAGTTTGCTAGGTCTTTACCTGAATCACAATGCCACTTCACACTGATGCATCGTCCATTGGAACAGCTGAACTGGGTGAGGGGCTCACAGGTTGGGAAGGCTGGAACAGTTTGTATAAACATCAAGGGCAATTCAAATTATACAGCTAAATGTCTCCATCAGCGATTTTCCATTGAACATTTGGAATACATTCCCTCATGTGACACAGTATAATTTGAATTATCCAGTCCAGATTGAGAAAACCGTATTCATGTCCACAATACAACAAATTATCTTAAGTAATTGCAATTTAGGTTAGCACATCATAATATCAAAATTCATGATTTGTCTGTGTTCTCAATTAATTCTAATGAACATTACGACCTCTGCTTAGTCATTCAATCAAACCCGGCAGCAGAACAATAGTATGTATGAGTTTTGGAACACTCGCATGTGGCCTTACAAAGTGAAAACCAAGAAGACACACAGGCCTACATCACATTGGTGTACGTCTATCATTGTGCTACGGTGTAATCTAATGAATGAATTTAATCAGCATGATTGAAGCCAATGATATTGTAATTGGCAATAATAATCAGGGAATGTACTTTTAATTTGGAGAGTTTCATTTCCACACATCCAAGAATCGTATTAGTTGTCTTCATGTCTTGCCTGTTCATTTCTTCTCAGTGTGATGCTGTCAGAGGTTAACTTCATGTTCTCAGTTAATAATGTGTACCTCACAAGCATAGTATTAATTATGGACTTTGTTTGTATAGTACTTTTCAAACCAGAGTTACAAAATGTTTTACAGACAACAATAAAAAAATCCAATAAAAAATCTAAGCCAATGAAATGAACAATACAATTGCAAAATACAAGCTGAAAAAGCAGGACCATTCAAAGGGTTAAGTTCTGTCATCTGGGAGCAACACAGGTGTTGCGGTCCACAGACAGCACACTGCTTACAAGTAACAGGTTTGTAAGAAGAAAGAGAATACAACGCTGCTGTCGGTGGTGGTTTATCAAAGCTTGATGTATACATTGACACCTCTGGTTATCAGTGTTGAAAATACTGTCTAAACCGGCAATGGCAACAGCCATATTGATTTGAAACATAAATGTTACTATGGTTACAGACATTATGTACCTCCACGTGAGATGGGGGAGTGGGGTGACCACACATACACTCTGTTCTAATGTGTACCATACATAACATTCACTCTCATTCATAATTCCGATAGTCACTTCCAAAAACGGACAGTGACCGACTAGAATTATGATCCGCAATCTGAATCCTACTAATTGTGTCAAATCTTTAGATATGCTTGCCAGCTTTGCTGTTATGTGGCCCTGTATGGAAGTTGTGAATATGAAATTGCCCCTTTTGGGTAATGTCTTATACTGCATGTCCTGTTTATAACAGGGTGTGCCACTTTTCAAGTCTTCCCTCATGATCAATTTCTCCAATCACATTTCCAATTTAGTCTGATCCAATTGGAACTACATGTAACAAGTTGTGCTCTCAGAACAAAACTGATCACCACATTAAGGCAGAGAGGGCCAGAAGAATTATGCATCTGTAGATGTTTTTCTTAGGGTTAATCTGAATAATGTAATTGACTGAACGCCTGACTGCCTAAACACTTTAATCAATGGCAGCAGCAGCCAGCCCTACTGACAACAACACAAACCATGGGCCTGTTGCCAGTTTATCGCCTTAGCCTAGTGCAGCGGTTCTCAACCGTGGTCCTCCAGTAACGCAGATCTTGGGTTAACATACACTCACCACACAGTGACAGTCACCATGCCAGCTGCTGGAAACAAATGGCTCTGTAGTCAGCCAACATCCGCCAACATCCACCATTGTGGTCAAGGAGACTATGAACTAAACTGGTCTACTTGCACTGATGGAGACATTATGGCATCAATAGTCCCTATAAATCCTGTAGCAGGCAAAGGAATGTAGAGTCCACTGCACTGTGTGGACTTCTGATTAGCAGGATTGGCATTTTCATTCCCATCACATGCCATCCTAGTTTTCGAGTTGGACACATCGATTTTTCTAATATTCTCACTTCAGCTTGAAATGCAAGTCTACATTCAAATTGATGTGTTAGGATCCTCGCAGCCTGGGACACCTTAGGCACTAGGGGGAAGACATATCATAGCTTTATCAGAAACGTGTCTTCTATACTATGTGTTACATCTCTCTGACAGCGAACGTCTGGTTGGAATTTAACATTCATTAAAAATGAAGCGCCAGCATCCATAAATAATGGCAGCTTCAAGTAAACAGAGAGCCCAATATGAGACACTCACTGTATGACAACTACTAAACTACTGACAAACAAAATCCAAATTAACATCAATCTCCAAGGCGGCCACCACTGAGCTTCAGGTGTTCCAAAACCCAGAGTAGCTCTGGTGGAGCTAAGTGAGCTGCCAGAGCTGCACAGTGGAGCTCCAACGGAGAAGTAATGCCTGACGAAGCCCAGACAACAGTATGGGAGAGAATATGTTTTGTTGCACAGCTTGATTATGATTGAATGAAGCCGAGCATGAACTTTAATTACTGCTTACACCCTGGCTGTTTGTGACTGCGTGTTGAAGCGGCTTAGGACACACAAAGGGTGGCTGAGGCAACACAGCACAGTGCAGCATTTGGCTAACGTCACACACTGCAATATGGCTGATTTCATTCAAATAGGGATTAAAGGGGGATCTTCAAACTTTTACGCCCTTCGTTTAAATGTACTCTGGAAATTCATCTATTTCCACTTCACATCACTGAAAACACATTTCACGGCCTTAACCACTCTTTAACTTTGCATAAAAAAGGTTAAATAACGAGCTCAGGCCATCATGGGGAGCCATGTTTTTTTCTCGCATTAATTTGTCTTCCAAGATTAATCCAGGACACGGACAATAACTTTGACTCATTGAAGCTGATGGATTGTATAATACCACTGAGCACAGAACAGTGAACTATAACTTACTTGGCAGCACCCGTCTGTGCTGATGCCATGATGCTTGTGAAAGAGACCAGCAAAATATTCAAGTCACTAAAATGATAAATATGTGTCATGTGTTTTTTACTTGCATGCTTGGCAAGTGGTGAACCAACTACCAAGGCTATATTGAAGTTTATCTGAAGGCTGACAGATTATTTTATGGTAATCTATAAAAGGGTAACCAAGGAGTTACCCCACAATCCTTTAAAATGTACCAGAAGTTGTTTTGATTTGATGCTCTCTGTCGTTTTGTCCGAGTAGCTGTCTACTTTTGAATATTATGTATTTTACTTCACATTGGGAGTTTTTGTTCCAAAACAGAGAGGACCAGAAAGTGAGTTTTGAAACCCAGGAATCTCAGCACATGGCCAATTGATTAACAACCTTTTCAATATGGTCATTTGTGCTATAGGACAGTAAAAACCTTACTTATTGGACCTTTATGTATGCACTGCCCTGATCAGGTGTCACATTCTTGATTATGAGGGGTAAACTACCCATCATTTTGCCCATTTACAGCATTTTACCATGCCAGTATATATTACAGCTTGACCAAACAGAACACCTCACAGAGTAGAGCTTGAACAATCTGATGAGCGGTAGACAGCCATGTGAGACTCACCGCATGACGCCATCTCATCAGACATATCCCCACAGTCATCGTCCCGGTCACAGCTCCAGGCCCGGGGTATGCAGCGTCCGTTCTGGCAGGAGAACTGGTTTGCCTGGCAGGGTTGGGCTGAAACAGTCGAGAGAAGCAGCTTGATTCAATCGCGCACTCACATATGTCAAGACAGGACGTGCACAACACCTCTCTAACGATCACTACATCACCGGGATGTCAATGTCTGCCCGGTGCAAACTCTTAGGTTATCATTCAATCACACAGTACAACACAGAAGGTCTGGAGGCCATGGGAAATTTGCAGCCGCTTGACGGGCCCTCAGTTACACACTACACAGCCGTGGTGGACACGCATGGACAGCACAGAAGTGATCTCTTGTGTAATATGCATGTCAATCTGACGACAAGGCAACATTTATCATCCTCTGGCTAATGCCCATTGATTGAACCCCTGAGGCTAAAAGCTCCTGAGAGGCACCACCGCCAACATGCTACAGTAACACTGGCCGGCGGGGGCAATGTGATATACTGTAAGTGATTCTGGCACACAGTTGCCCCTTGTAGGTGCTAAACTTCTTTGATGCTGGAGTGCTTTCACACTGAGATTGATTGCACTGTACTGAAGCCGCTCCAGAGCCACACAACATAACAGGGATGACTGCCTGGCTTTGATCAGTCAAACCCATCCAAAGTAGAAGGATTTTAGTAAAAGGTGTCACAAGGGAAATGTTTTATAGCTCATTGTGTAGAGGCCTGAGCTATTTAATCTTCTATCCCAAAGGCCTACATTAGCATGATTGAAATGTACTGCTAACTCAATTACAACTAGATCCTATGCTACATCAGTTACCTGATTTCATTGCTGAAACTACAATATGTAATCATGATATTACTATTTCAAAGAATTACATTGGCCCACTCACTATATTGTACATTAAAACAACAGCTACTATGGTCTATATTAAGGTGAAAGCCGCTCTAAGTATTGTACACTGATCAATAATCAATGTGTAAACAGTAAACAGTATCAATGAAGTGACAGATTTGCCATGATTGCTGAAATTAAGGAGAATTATCTTCATAAAATTATCAAACTGCAGCCAACGCTGCACTGCATCTGAAGGCAAACATAAAACTGGCACAGTAAATACCTGAGCATGTAATGTTGGCCTCGTCCTCATTGTTACCACAGTCATTTGTTCCATCGCAGAGCCATCTTTTGGGAATGCAGCGATTGTTGTTGCACTTGAACTGGTCAATGGGACAGCTATGGTTATCTGGGGAAAGAGTTCAAAGGACAAAATAATCTGTTGTAACCTCGCAGCTCCTCCAAAGTGCATGAATTTAAAAAAACAAAGGAATGAACAAATTTGGCTACAAAAAAAAACATGTTTTGGTTGCAATAGCCTTTGTCAGAAGCTTTGTCAGTTGTTCTCCAAGACTAGCTGAATTTTTACATTCCTAAAGGGAAAAAAGGCTCTCATGTTCAGATATTGTCCTTAGTGGGATCTCATTTCTGCTGAGTTCACAGCTCAACTAATCTCCCATTGACAGACCGCCAAGCCTTATTAGGAATCATAAAAGAGAGTAACATTTAGAGGGGCATCTCACACATAATTCTCCTTGCTGCTTTATCCTTAACTTGGTTGTAATACATTTTCCCATAAAGATTTCACAGTGATCTTAAGTATATTTGACATTCTATAAACCCCTTTTCACTCTTCTGAGAATATAAAACGACTCAATAACATGGAAACTATATTTTTCCAACAATATGCTTCACTGGAACTTTGAGCCATGCTTATTTTCTTCTGCATCACGTCATTTAACTTCAACACAACAACATTTCATCCAGTTGACAACACTCAGAGGACAATTCAAATGCATTAACTCTCAATAACTCACAAACCAAATGAAGTCTCAATGTAGTTTTGGTATACTGTGAATTATGTGCATAATAAATTACCTTTTATTGTGTAGTGAAGTAATTCCTAATACCCAGGACAGCCCAAGCAGTATTTGTGAATCTCCCAATGCCAGACATGACTGATGTACAGGAGACTGGTTTTGCTGCCAAATTAGTTTTATAATCATACTCCATCTTGTCCATAATTTTCAATTCAATTTCTATAGAACTGTAGACCAATATGAAATCACAGGTTGGGAGAACAGAGAACACCAAATTGCTGTAGGGCAATTTCAAAATAGAAATTCCCTTTATACAGCTGGCATTACCATTCTATAATTTATATAGTTGAAATTTGCCCATATAAAATCTGAAGAAGCAGTCATTACCATTACAACAAACCTAGTTAGAAGATTGTTAGAGTACAGTATATATCTCAGCCGATCAGATAATATATTTTTCTATTCTGATCATCTTGCCAGAGGATTATAGTATTTTTACATTATATATTTTTCCGTCTGAAAAATTAGTCAGCATCCAAGCATCTAACATAGTGTTTATCTTATTGATTTGTTCAAAAGCAAAATCGTTTCAAAGAGAGGAACAGGGGAGACAGCAGTGGAGAGGAGGGACATTATTCACCCCTGCTCTAACAATGACATTTAGGAACATAAAAGTTGAATAAATCTTATAAAGCTTGTGCATATCAGATTGGTGTGTGTGTTTGTGGATCCAAATGGACAGTATTTGTACATAAGTGTTTGCATGTGTTGGGCATGAACACCAATTTTAAGATACACACAGCAGCTGTGAGCCTCCTCATCACTTCCATCTAGACAATCATCATCCCCGTCACACTTCCACGAGGCCCGTATGCAGCGATGATTATGGCACTGGAATTCATCACTTCTACATCGCTGTGGCTCCAAACCTCCAGTGGAGAATTCTGGGAGAAACGGAGGTGAGACAAACCAACCAGAGAACAAAATATGGTCACACTTTCTATGAAGTACGTGTTTAGAGGACATTCTAAGTATAGCTATGACACGGAAGAAAAAAACAAGTTTTTAATGTCTTATGACATTATCTATAAGAATACCTGCATTTGTAATGTTTTGTAAGTATATGCTGATAATGGCTTATAGAATATGTTTATAATATATTACAACAACCCCCATAGGGAATTGTCGTACCACAATTGAAGTGTATTACACAGCTTTATGACTGACTAGTCATGTGTTCAGAGCCCTGTGATGGACTGGTGACCTGTCCAGGGTGTTTCCCTGCCTTCCACCCAATGCATGCTGGGATAGGCTCCAGAACCCCGCAACCCTGAATAGGAATAAACGGTTAAAGAAAATGAAATGAAATAAATAAAATACATGCTTGTGTGTATTGTAAAGCTTTATAAACCACTTTGTCTGCTTTAATTAAGGTGATCCATTCAAATAATTTCCCAATGTAGATGTTGTAATATATTCTAAACATATTCTATAAGCCATTATAAACAAACATTTTGGAAACATTACAAATAAGCTTTATAACAATTATAAATAACTATAGGTTCTTATAGATCACATCAAAATACATTATAAACACATTTACAGTTAATTATAATTAATGTACATGTACTGTACTTCATAGAAGTGTATTGGTAGAACATATTAAATATTGGTAGAAAGGTCATGGTTTCTTGGTTTCTAACCAATGTAGCCTCAGAACTTGGTTTAAGTTTCCAGCAAGTCCTGTGACACTAGGATGATCTCCTATCTGTATCTGCTTGCTTATTTGCAGATTTGCAAGCAAATAGAAGATATTATTATTTGATCTTTGGCCCGTAGGATGAATTCAGGATTACAGTACACTGGGACAAGATGCTCTTTCGCCTCTGTCTACCTCATTCTGTCCTCCTACCTGCACAGGTGACATTGTTCTTCTCCAGAACCTGGTTGTCAGCGCAGGCACACACTCTGCCTCCTGGGACGGCGAGGCAGAGGGTACCACAGCCCCCATAATTCACCCTGCATGCGTTGTCACCTGGAGACATAGAGCCCAAATAAGGTGTCTTGCTCACTTTAAGCCACATTTTCTAAAACCCACCTTTATGGCCCTCGGTTTCCATGTTGTTTTGTCTCTTTCCTTTGAGCAGTGAGCTGCAGTGGTTCAAGGGTCAGTTGGAATTCAGAAATAAATATTATCTCTTTGATACAAATGTCCTATATTAGAGAGACGTGCCAGGTGCATACCACGCCATCTATAGCCACATGTCAGATGAATTATTGGCAACATTGTTGGGGAGAGACATTTTACATTTGTATCCTTCTTGGAATAATTTGTCTTTCTGGACAAAGCCAACCATTCTCCAGGGGAAAAAACACTGTCATATATAAAGTTAAGGCATGAGACGCCTTTGTCACTTTCATTTAACGCAGAGCCGCAAGGCAGTGCCTGAGCCAATGAGATAAAGCTTTCGGTTTTGTAAGCGCCAATCAGTAACACTCAAGAGGACTGGACAGCCAATTAATCTATTCAGTGACATGAACATTGGAGGAATGGAGCAAATATTCTCTGCCACATGCTGTGAACTGTCATTAATCTGCATCACATGCTTGGCCCAGCACTTTCCTGCTTATAATCCACAGCAACAAAGCTCTGATACGCAAAGAAATAATATTGATAATGAAGAAAATACATGCATAGCCATGGATGAGTCCAAAATACCACTTAATTTGGTAGTGTAAAATATGGTTCACCCTATATTTTGTAAGAGTGGATGACAATGGGTGTCTACACACTGCTGTTACCTGCCTATTATGGGATAACAAGAGACGTGCTTGCTGTGAGGCCCATGCAGTTCTC
>OMOT01040273.1:0-13920 GCA_900312575.1 Acanthochaenus luetkenii | reverse complement strand
TAGAGATGTTTCTCTCTCTCTCTCTCTCTCTCTCTCTCTCTCACACTCACTCACACACACGCACGCACAGAGTGAACGTTTATGTAAATTCTGAATGACAGTTGTTGTGATGTACCCCATCTTCAGCCAAGGGAATAAGACTCTGACAAAAAAGGAGAAGAGGAGTCTGGCAGAATACAGTGATTATATCCAGGATGTCGTCAAAACCAAGAAGGTTAGATTCCTGTTTTTGGTTTTAAGTCATGTATACTTGTATACGTTTTGTTGGGCTAGTAGGTAAAGTACATGAACATTGTTTTCATTTGCCTAATTTGAAACATTAGCATTGTAAATCTAACATAATCAATTTAATTCAACAGGGTAAATTGTATGAATGGTATCTCCAGCAATGTGCAGCTGAATATGACTTCTAAAACTGGGTAAGCTGATGGAAGTTTACATGTGTTGGCATTGCCAATTAGATTCAAGCTATTTGTGAAAAGGACAAATCTGCCACAGTGTCATTTTGGTATATTTGGTATTTTTTAATGTGAGCAACTGGACTTTCTAAACAGATGCTTATCCACCTCATGCTCAGGTATCTCTGATTTCTCAGTCAGACAGGTATGGGCTCAAATGTAACGGAGTTCAATGCTAACATTATCATCTCATAAGCAATCCAGTGACAAACAATGAAAAGTGCCTTTATCATTCAATGTAAGGGAAGCTGTGATTGTAATCATTTGACAAAAGCAAATTTCATAATGTGAAAGTTTGTAATACATGGACATGAACTGTTTACATATAGGCTACTACTTTCTTAATTATTGTATTTAGTTGAGGTGGTTTTACTATCTATTTCACTGTCACGCTATCTTTACAAGATATCAGAATGTGCTGTACTGTGTATTTGTATTCAGACCTTTCTAAATTAATAGCAATACTACGATAACCAATGCTGTGATAATAGTTGGGCATTATAGTCGGACGTTGGAGGACTGTATTTCATGTTTTCTTACATTCTGTTAGACCTGGGCCATCATTCATCAACAGTGCGTAGAAAATGTTCTAAATGTTTATGTTAAATGTTTAATTTAGAACCTGTCTAAGTCAAATTTCAAAAAAACATTTTTTATCAAACAGCCGTAGACGGGTCGTACCCACAACAGTAAGTAATCAACGTTGATAAATCCCACACAGTCTAAACCAGCGTCATCATTCGCATACTGAAACGGCCCCCGATTAACCATATATGGTTACAAAACCTCACTGGAATAATGACGGAGAGAGCGAAGAAAAGAAACTAACAGAAATGGAAGTGGACCTGATTGAGTTTTGTTCACGCTGTTGGTCCTTTTTATTTAATACTACATCATTAACTGAATGAAGCCCCTTTCTGTTGACATAATGAAAGTCATTGGGTGACGTGTTATATTTTGACATCCAGCGATGACGTGAAATTGCAGTGGATTTCCTCCCACAGTCCAAAGACATGAGTTTGTGTGTAGTATGGTATATTATGTCATTAGCATATGATGTATTATTTATATGTGGTATGTTTATAGTATATGATGGTGTGTAAGTCGCTTTGGATAAAAGCGTCTGCTAAATGCTGTAATGTAATGAAATGAAATTCCCTCTGGATCTCAGCTTGTGGTAGAATAGTTTAAGGGAACTGGATGTATTTCAGGCTCAGATAAATTATGGCATCCAACACTGCTGCATAATCCATAATCCTGCTCACTGAGGGCTGGGAAAAGTCAGATCTATCTCCAATCTCACACTGGAACGTGCCGGTGGCCCAAAACCCTCAGGGTGGACAGGACGGGGATGAGCGCAGTATTTGGTGCAGTTAGCTCCAACATCGGAACCAAATCATGTCATAACTCAAGCAAACGATGTTTTGGCGAACGATATCTACTTACAAGCTACTCTGGGCTTTCAGCAGATAGAGCAGCGTCTCTGAAGATTCTCCCTGCGGAGCACGTGTGACAAATCTTCCAGTAATGAGAGATGAGCCGTGTTACATTCATTTAGAAACACCTGTCACAGATCTGTCTTTTAAAGATGTTCACACCAATTAGCCAGCGCTACATATCTGTTTCTAAGTAGACTTAATTAATTACAAATATAGATACACCGTAGATGTCGAAATTGTTTGATTCATGTGGTTGTATTCACTCGCTACAATGCTTTCCATTTGTAGTTTCCCTATTCTACCACTGGATGCTGTGCGTACGCACAGTCAGACCTGTGCTTAAATTTAAGTACATTCTGAAGTATAAAGTACAAATTAATCAATTCCACACTTTGCGTAGAAGTGATCGTACGACTGGAGCACGCTTGATAAATGAGGGCCCAGATGTTCTCAATGAGGTAATGGTCACAAGCTTTCTCCTGCCTCCAAAGACTCCATTCATTTTGATATTGTCATTTCTCAGACATATATCCAGATAGCATTGTCATGTTATATTGTATAGGAAAAGTTCAACACAGGTGTAGAAAAATGGTTCAGATACTAAAGCACAATAGTATAGTGGAAATCACAAGAACTCTGTTGAAGTTAGTGAGCTGTGTAGTCGATGCACTGATGTGTACTGTATCTCCTGGTTGTTTACTGCTGTTATTGAGTGCTATACCCTTTTGTGTATCGACACAAATCGAACTCGTAGCTACAATAACATGTACTACCGTCACTCCAATGTTTGTATATATGTTTATTGGTCTCGAGAGGTGTCTTTGGGGTATTTTGTACCCAAGTAATGCAGAAAAACCTCTTTGGGTTGTTTGCCATGTTATTGTGAATGTCAGTTTGTGTTAGAAAAGCCTTCCAGGCTTGTGTGTGTATTTATCTATTCTGTGTACATTTTCCAAAAATGACTTTTATGAATTGTAGAGCAGCCTCTCCCAACTGTCTAGAAATCTATTAATCCTGACTCAAAGAATGAGGCCTCTCATACATTTGCAAACTATGCTATGTCACATCCTTTTAGATTAGTTGTCTAATTTATTACTGTTTTTCTGGTTAATAAAGTCATGAATGAACAACAGATTGACTAATGTCAATAATGAAAAATGTGCTTTGTACGCCAAACCCTTAAGCAGTGAATAGGTATTGTTGAAGACTTTTATTTCAAAGTTTTAGTTATAAAAAATACCATTCCAGGCTTCTCTGTTGGAAGAACAATGTGTTTTAAAATGTTGTGTTGACTTATATGTCACGGCTCAAGTATTTTGGGATCTTCAACATACCAAGATGAAATCTAACTTCTGCTATACCTCTAAGCACATTACAAGCATTTCTGAATGAGAAAAGGAGAGAACCAGTGAAATTACAATAACTGGCAAGAATATAAAAGCAACAAATGAATCCCCTGGCCACAAACCTCAGTTCCCTGAGTTAGTAACAAAGAACGTCCCTATGGAAGTGACAGCTATCAAAAATAACCTTCAGCAACTATTGCATTCATCTAAAGGAGCAACAGCTATTTGTTAGAAAATACATTGATCTATTGTGCAAGCACTAGTGTGTAATCAAAGTACAATTAGAATTTCATTTGTGCAATCTACTAGCAAGGCAGCATAGGTCGCCAATAAGAAGAGGTATGTTGTAATCCTTAAAAGTGTTCATTAGAATTAAAGCTGTGTGTGTGTGTGCACGTTAGTGAGTAGGCAAAGGTGCATTCAGGGTTCTGCTGTCAGCAATTATGCAGTTTATCTTGTTGCAATTTAGGCTTTGTTTGGTGATGCTTTTAGTTTGAACAGTTGGTAGCAATCTCTATGTTGGGGCTTAGCAAACTTGCAAAGTCTTAATATTGTCAGTAACGCCATGCAGATCTAAAGCCTGTTTTAGCGCATGTGAGTATACAACCAAAACTGTAATTTAAAATGTTGAAAAATTCTAATCATATATGGTGTTATTTTGTTACAGTGCATCCAGGATTATAGCTATATACAACATTATTTGTACAAAAAATGCCATTGCCCATCCCTGGCTTCTTATAAACAAAGTGTACAGGTAGATACATCATGCAGCAGCACAGAGGCTGAATCCAGCTTTGTTGTGAAACGTGACAACATTGTCTTAAAAGACCTGCCAACACAGCGTTTAAATTGATTAAAAACCGTGTATGGGTCATTTTGGCACCTGAAAGTGTCTCTCTGGAACAAAAGCAAGTTTCAGTCTCGTCCTCAGGGAAGTGTGTCTCAAAACGGATGCAAGACAGATGCGGTCATCAGTCCGTCCCCAGTATGTGTGTGTCCAGCCCAGGATAGCCGCTCAGTGTCTCAGCACCGTAAGTGGTCCGGTGGACTTCAGGTCCGTCTTCAGGATCTTCGGGTGGGCACTTTATTGAGAGCCTTTGTCAATCAACCAAGAGATATCACCAGTCCTGCAACCGGGCATCAGACAGAGATACACGTGCGTTTCAGGCCGACGTTAAATGCATATTAAGTCTTGAGACACAGGATTGGTAGCCACTGTGTGCTCGATATGATTGAAATGGAAAATGAGAAAAGCACATATTTCCGTACTTGCCAAGTCGTCCTAACATCCTTCATTTTGTGTGTGTGCATTATTAGAAATGAAAGACATGAGAGACACGGAGAACACTACAGTCAAACAAGCCCACTAAACATGGTGACAATAGACAAACTGTAACTGATAGTTCTCCCTGTGCATTGACAGCATATTTATCGAGAGTCAAGTAACGGTACTTGTATAGTAACATGACCATGTTGTTTTATATAATTCACTAATTTATATAAATAGTAGACTAATGTGCTAAAATATATATGAAATGTGTTACTAGCTAGAGCAATAGTGTATTTATTAAATATGTAAAATAGCAACTAGTTACTTGTTGTTCTGTGAAGTGTAGTTACAATAAGCCAACTGTAGTTTGACCTGCATAATACTTTCCATGTGATTAAAGTCACAAGCTGTATGACTCTTCGTGTTTCGTGTCAGGGTGATAACATTTGTCTTGTGTTTTTCTTCACATAACAACCATTGTAACCGTGACCAGATTTAAGACTTGGAAATACACTTACTCCACATCTCGTTTCTTAATCGTCTTTCCGGATCCTAAGACCTCTGCCACACGGGACACAATAGGATCATAGTTCATACTGGCCACAGCAACCACCTCCTCACTCCTATAGATGGGGCAGATTAAGACAAAGAAAGTATACAAATAACTATCGTTAAATTAGGTAATTAGAGTCACAATCTACAATCCAGATGAGCGCACAAACGCGCAAAAATAAACAAATATACCGCGACCGTAAATATTCTAGCTCATTCAATCATGACATGAATTGAAATGAACCAAGAATTATGAATCAAATGATATGTACCTGGTATAAAAGGCCACAAATCTCAGTTCGTCCAGATCTCCTTGTATAATAACATCATCGAACCCATCGCCATAACCTTCACAGGAAGAAATGACACCACTTTTACACGTATTTTTCACAAGCATCAAAAAGAAAAACAATCCCAAGTCAGGCTCAGTTCCAGGTCCCAGGTCTTTGTTTCACAGCTAGATGGCAGGGTAGTAACTGCCATCTCTACAGAAACCCTCTGAAGAGCTGTTGCTATAAGCTCTCCCTTACATTTCACAGTACAATGACACTTAAACTTCTGACTTTGACATTTCTCCTCCAGCACATCTACTTTATTAGGCGGACCAGATCTTAGGCTAGATAAACCAAACACTCCCTGGATACCGTACCTGCATACCGTATGCTCTTTCCAAACATGGCTGACCAGAAGTAAGGCACCGTTTTAATCTCGGTGGCTCTACCCATCATGCCGAGAGCTGCCACTCTTCCTGTCAGGTAGATGAAAAAACAAACTGAAGTAACATAGAAAGGGCTTTTCACAGAACTAAGTGAACACGTAAATGATCATCACACCAAATGATATCAGCCTGGGGAACACGATAAGTGGCAGGTGAGACACGACGTTGGATCCTGAAGGAGCTGCGACACACTCACCATGTACATGGGCCATTTGCCAGTGAGGGATGTTCACCTTCTTATTGCTGCGCTGCGGGAAAGGGAACATCACCACGTCTCCTCCAGCAAAGACACCGTCAGCATTTGTCTGCATCATCTGGGAGAAAGTTGAACGGAATGAATGAACGCAGCATTTGTGAATCCTGTTGATTCAGCTCATCCACAAAAGCTTTCCGCATTACCTTGTTGACAGTGATGAAGCCCTTGGAGTCCACGTGGACGCCACTCTGTTTCAGGAAGCCGGTTGCAGGAACGGATCCTGCGGGAATGGAAACACACGAAAGTAACCAGGTTAAAGAACGGAGCTGCCTCGGAACCACACCGATGAAAATCACCAGCCGTTGGAATGGGAGTTTCATCATCTGTTGTAATTCTGTGTCACTGCAGATAGTGAGGTTGGGGGTGATGTATAAGGAGAACGTTGAAAGAAGGTACATTTGATGTCAGTTCATTCTCTGAATGAGCTTCACCTGCTCCAATGACACACACGTCTGCCCGCAGGACTTTTCCACTCTTCAGCACCACCTCTTTAAGCTGCGTGACAGAAACAAAACAGCCAGGTCATGTACTAGATGTGTGTATCGTTAGATTACACAGCGTTGATCCTTTTGATACTTCTGTTCATGAAATGAGTTGAGTGCAAAGTTGCCACACACTTCAAACTCAGCTGTTATTGGGGGTTTTTGCCTTCATTTGTTTAATAGTCTTGTGTTTCCTGACAGACGGTACTTCATCTGGATCCCTTGTCCGTTGTAAACACGAGTTTGAGAAGATAGACCTAGTGAGCATCATATCATGCTGTTTCTCTCACTTTCTGAATACCTGTCCATGATGACCTATCATCTCTGACACCTCATTCAGCATGTAGAACTTCACCCTGTTGGCCTCAAACAGCTGCAAAGACAAAGCAGACCACGGTCACAATAACCACAGATCATTAGCCGCAGCTTTAACCCCACGGTTTAAAGCACATGTAATTCCATGTGTCTGCATGATCAATCAATGCTAATGAGAATACTTCCCTTTGTGGGTGTATTGAGCTGAAGAACATGATTTGCATTTTAACTAGTTGTTTTTTTCAAGGAAAATGCTGATAATTGTATTTTAGAGGCGGCTCGTGTTCAAAAAATCTTGATTTCCAAGGGGCGTGTCCCCTACCTTCATTATGGCTTTCCCTACTTTCTCCCCAAGAGCTTTTTTAAAGGGGACTGGTTCGATCCCAATGATGGAGACAGAGTGGGCCTTGTCAGTGAGCGCTGCAGCCACCTCCATACCTGGCAACACAATGAACAAACGGCATGTACGTAATTATCGTCTATGTAATTCAGAATGATATATGGTGCACCACTTTCACCCAACACCAATGAGGAAAACAGATTTGTAAATGTGCCCCTTTTCTCACCAACAAATGACGTTCCCACGATTACTGCATTCCTGTTGTTGGCCAGCCGAGCTACACTGTTGGCGTCTTCGGGCGTCCTGAGGTGAAACACGTTCCTAACGTCCTTGCCTTTGAAGTTCATTGGTTTGGGTCTTTCCAGCAGGAAACAGAAGCAATCCGATGTCAGTTTATTACTTCACCGTCTCAATGCTGACCACAAGAAGAAGACATTTATTTAATGTAAAGTTTTTCCTCACTTGCTTCCTGTAGCAATAAGGAGTTTCCTGTACTCCATCCTCAAGCCATCTTCAAAGGTCACAGACCGTGTTTTGACATCAATTGCCACAGCCTAAAACAAATGTCTCCCAGTTACACAGTCATGTAAAAGGAAATGTTCCCTCTACTGGTGGCTGTGGGAGACCAGTCTTGGCACCAGGTCTTCAAATTAACCAATTACAAAGTGCATTTTCTTGCAAATTCTGAAAATGGAACGGTCATTCTAACTTATATTCAATTCAATAATTGAAAACAAATGCTATATCATCAGCCAACAAATAATGAGTATCACTTCACAGTTTGAGTTGGCCATCTCTCACCTCCTTCTCTGTGAGCAATTCAATGTCGTGGCTCTGGAGGAATTCCATGGAGCGTAATCTCAGCTGCTCCGCTGTGCTTTCTAGGGACTGCGGGATAAGAGAGTTAAAGTGCAGAGAACAACCACACAAATTCTCTAAATCCAAAAACAACGTTCCCCACAATTTTGGGACCCAACACAAACATTGTCCAGGAATGCTTTCTTAAGATTACAGCGTTCAGATCGCAATTCGGATAATGCTTTAAACAACAACAAACCGTAAACTATAGTTGACCCTGAATGCTATAACTATGACAATGCACTTACTTCAGTCAGCAACAGAATACCCAATTTCCAATCACACAATATATTATCATGAAAGTGAATAAACATCCTAAACTGCTTATAAAAAAATCATGGGATTACCAAAAAGAACCAGAGCACACACTAAGTTTTTAAATATTTCCGTTGCAGTCGAGTAGCATGCATTTTGATGGCACTTTGGCTGTCTACTCGTGTATAGAACATGTTCTCCAAAGCTGTGTTGCTGTGTGGAGTGTATCTGTTCCCCAAAGAGCTCCTGCAGTGTGTTATGCAGCAGTCTTGGTAGACCTCGGTATTGTCTCAGTCATGTGGCCAGGGTCTCTGTACAAACCTTACTCAGTTTAGGCCTGTCATATGGAGGATGCTTGTCCATGGTGCACATGACAATGCGATCGGTAAAGCCCTCTTGCCTCAGTGTCTCTGCGCACACCAGACCTGCTGGACCTGTCGATACATTCCTGTTACATCCTGGACATACACTGTCAGCATACCTGCTAATGTATCAAGTCGGAGGTCAGCAGCGAGAGCCTACTCAAACAGGAAGAGGGTGAATGAGCCACTGACCTGAGCCAATGATGAGAACGTGGCTGAAGCCTGTGCTGGAGTTAATGACTGCTGAACATCGGGCCATGGGCTTTGACCTTTTCTGTGACTGAAGAGCCTGGAAATGTTCGCAAGACGTCAGATCAATCAGGGGGTCCGTTTATTTGCCTGTAGAAATTATCCACATTCTTGCAGGTAAGTTTATGTGTGTGTGTGTGTGTGTGTTTTTTTACCTGCTTGTTCGCGCGAATGATCACCTTGTCCTTTTCAACTCTGACCTGGAGCAAACAGACATGAGCGATGTGTACGCTTTTTGACATTACTTAAGAGACATGATAAGGCAGGGAATATAAAAGAGATTTCACCAACGGGGAAGGTCACCTGGAAGGTAGGCAGGCTGTCCAGCCCAGGGAAGTCCTCGATGTCCCCTGTTGCGATGTTGAAACACGCACCATGCCAGGGACAGCGCACATGGCCTTTTGACAAGACACCTGTGATGACAGAAATGACAAAATGATTCAACCAGCATGAAAATAGTATATGTCTCATTTGAGTGCTCTATATAATAGAAAATCATAGCTGAAAGTATTTGACTCACCTTTGACCAGGGGCGCACCGTAGTGTGGACACTTGTGGCCAATGGCTGAGAACTCTCCGTGTTCTTTGATCAGCAACGCTTTGCCGCTTCCCAAGTCAACTTCTCGCATCCTGCCAAAAACACACAAAGAGGTGTGTTTGCATGCATGCTACCAAAACTGTTCTATACAAAAGTTGTTGTAGCCAATGGAGCTACTACTCCTGGGTCGGAGTGAGCACCCATCTGTAGACCTCGCTGTGTATGCATGTGTGCATGTGTATGACACCCTGCTAGGTCTTGGGAGGAAATAGCTGTCTTTTTCATATTCTTACTGTCCATTTTCCAGGTCTTTAACATGACAGACGGAGGCCTCCACATAGTCCCGTGGTTTGTGGTAGAGGCGGAGCGGGGTGGAGTCCTCGTCAGAGCCGTGTCCCAGGGCCCCATTGGGTCTGCAGTCAGCCAAGGGGTTCGCTTTGCCATTAGGTGACAGCCCGTCCACCTCTTTTTCTGTGTCCAGCGGAGATAGTTCCACTTTAACTTCAACTGTGCAACACAGACATGGCTTCTTAGAAATTACAGGACTGTACACAAGAACACACTCAATGTTTTTGGTAATATTCAGTCATAAATTCTCTCTCCGTGTCATATTAGCATTGAGTCGACTCGACAATAAAAACATTCTGTAAATATTTTTCAAGGAAATCCATCTTTGATTTTCACTATATGATATACTGTCAGATGATTTATGGTAACAGTCATCAGTGATTTGCAGTGTAGTTCCTGTGACCTGTTCCCTGTTCCCTGTTGGGAGATTATTTCATTATTATCCCTCCCTGTTGTTTTGGAGGCATAATTTGCCATTTGGCTAGAAAGGACTTCTTCTACTTTGTGGCAAATTGAGTCTGACAACTCCAGAATTGAACCAAATGAAAGCAGGAAGCAGGTGACTGGTGTAATAATTTGTAAGGGCAACTGTCTTTTCTTTTCTTTTGCTTTCTTTTCTTCTGTTTTCTCTCCTTTTCATTATTTCCATCAGATAATGATGTGATTTGTTTGAATCAAAATGATCAAGTGTTGACAATCAACACCAATCCAGATTTACAAGTACCTTTAAACACCCATGCCTCTCCTCTAAACAATAGGAAATCAGTTATACACAATGACTAAAACATTCACATCTTCCAATGTAGAGGGATGCTAAAAGAAAATGTGAGTAACACCAGTCAATTTTACAGGTGACATAGGGAGTCCACAAAAATGGGGCAAGCCCCTCGCTAGACAGGTAGCTGAACCATTAGTCACTAAATAATAATTAAATAATAAATGTCACACACTGCTGATTCACCTGATAGGATAATCTTGCCTTTTAATGTCATTCAGCAGATTATTAATAATAATACTTTCACAAATGAAACTGATCAGATCCCATATAAGGACAAAAGCAGCTGTACACATTTTCAATTTAGTTACTTGCCTACATTTGTTGTTGAGAAAACTACACTATAACTACACTATAACAGGAGGGAGTATGCATCTATCTTTTGGGCGCCATCCAGTTTTCTTTGATGACATCTGATGCGCTGCAATTGGGGTTTATATTTCTGAGCATTAAAAAATGGTTGCATAACCCTTTTTCACTGCAGCAGGCTTTATCTCTTCGGCTGGAAAAATGTGCTGATCATCCGGTTCTTATACAGTAATCTGGCTGGAATTTTCTCCTGCTGAGCAAGTCTTAATTAAAATCAATGGAAAATCATAATAGTGACTGCAATTGCAGGAGAGAAGAAAGAGAAAGCTCTCGAGAGTTAAAGAAAATATAGTTTTATATCTGTGACCAAATGGGAGATTGTCACAATCTCTGACAGATGAATCCACTATTTCTACTTTAGGCATGTTGTATCACTTTGTTTACATCTCACCTTCACTACTCTCAACTCATATTACAAATCACTAAATTGACACTTAATTTGACAAGTACTAAAAACAATATGATTTGGTTCAGAATATAGTGTATAACTGAACATTTTCTGTAATGCTTGTGTTTAAAGCTTTAACACACTTTAAACATATACATTTTAAGTGAGCACAGAGTAGCACCCGCACACCCACATTTCACAATATTTGAACACCTTCTTTCGCATTTCTTTCCTTATATTTTTCTCAATGCCAAATATATTGTATCAAAGAGGGCAATGTGCAATATTTAAAGGGTCTCTTGTAATATTGTTGTTTCCTTCACAGATCCTGTCATGGTTCACATGTATTCCCACTTACACTTAAACTTATATTTATATTCAGATTGGGAGTAGTCTTTATTTATATTCTTGATATTCTGTAAGAAATGTATTCCCTGTGTCCAGTGTTGCTATTTCCTCAATCAAACAAATACAAAAAAAGAGGACATTGGAGTGTGGAATGTCTGTACTCATGCAACATTATTTTTTTAAATCTAATCTATGCCAAAACTGTGATTTGTAGCTGACCACAGTACTAATCCCAAAACTATTTTGTCATGGGCACTGGAGTAACCTTTTTACTGGACACTTGAGGGTCCGGCCTCATAGAGGAATGTTGCTCACTGGTTAAGCCACTAACTAACAAAGTCAGTCACAGTACTGAGTCACAGTACTGAGCTGTGAAAATCTCTCCCCTGAATGCCTGTAGGTGGTAGCGTCATCACAACTGATCCACTGGACCAGGATCTCTGGTCTTTTAGGGAGAGTAACAGTCCATCCTTAAACTCTCGAATAAAGCAAGTGATGTGTATATTCATATTCAACATGCGCTTGTGCTGAAGCATACTAGCCCATGATTACTAAATGCATTAAAAGAGCAAAAAAGGTGAATCCAAGGCACTCTTCCAATAAAGTATAAAAAAGCTTTATTGTAAAATGCTAGTTCATAATAGAACAATAAAAGAAATGTTTTGGCCAACTAGTGGCCTTCATCAGGGCAGACATGACAAAAGAACCAATCAACAGTAGTGACTATGTATATATATATATATATATATAGTCATTATAAAGTTGATTCTTAGACGTTTCACTCCCAAATATTAAAAAAGAGATAGGTGAGAAACTTCAGTTCAAAATATGGTGTGTGCTGTGCAGGTGGTTTGAAAACAGCAAACCCATAAATATTCATAAATCGTTGAGCTGCTTTGCCATTTCATAATTTTCTCTATTACCCTTGTCCGAAGTATGACTTTATTATTGCCAAAATGTTAATTACAAGTTGTAGAAATCGAGAAGCTGGACTGCTCTATTCACTACCTCGCTCTCAAATATATATACACTATATACAGTATATATATATACCGTAGTCTTTAGCGAAGCAAAATGGTGCAACACTGCGACTCAGTGACATAAAATAAAGCACGTGTTCATGTGTTTAGCAGAGGGAGCCGTACTGTAGGTGTTCCAGTCAAACACACTAGTTATATAGTATTGTGAAGCATTCATCCCATAATGTTCATTTTAGTTTGATGTTTAGCAATAGAATGATTCAATTTAGATTTTCATAAACAAATATATTTTGTATTTAACTTAAGCTGCTTCAGCTAACTTTGATTTCATTACATGCAGTCAGTCATACAACAAATGTGTGAAGTTGGAAATGATAATTCAGAGGTAAACTAAACAAGCTGCTGTTGTATTGAACAGATTCACACTCGTTCTCTTGAGTGACTTCTTCAGCAAATCATGATAGACATGACAGACAAAATTACCTTTGACAGGGTGCAATTGCCAAAACTGGTGCTTTTTCCAGTTCTCCATATCATGCCTATTTTCAGTACTTTACAGTATATTATGCTTATGCATCGATTCCTCATGTGAATCTAGAAAAGATTAATAATATATATAACGTGGAATAAAGATTTTGAGATTTTTTAAACTTTCCAAATGTCGTTTCATAGATATTCCTGTAAAGTTCATTTTGTCACCTATTGTTAGTAATTGGTCGTCACACTGCTTTCTTAGAGCCTAACGTGTTTTATAGACTTTGACTAATTAGTCTTCAATGGCCTGACAGTCAGGGGCCTCTGTTCTGCTAGACTGGTCATTTCTCTCAGTGCTGCTGTACAGACTAGTCCCTTATCCTTCTTACTTTACCCCCAACACATGATGCGTTCAATAAACGATTTGGTCTCAAAGCCGTTGCTTTTCCAAATAGCTGAACGGCAAGTACAGTGTGTGAGTGTCACCTTAAAGCCTGCAACAAAGATCGAAAGCTACTCTGTTCTCCAGGGCAACATTGTTCACATTGGACCGGCAAAACACTGTGTCCAATTTTGATATTCGTGTCTCAGTATGTAATCCTCTTGACCGAGATGCAACAGAGAGCATTAAAATTCCTCTCCCGCAAAACACTTTGCTACAAACAGAGGAGGTTGTACATAGCGGGGACACGAGCGTACACGTGTCACCGGATCTGGAGGGGGTTCGGTTGAGAGGAGTAGGGGGTTTGGTTACCTGGCTTGGGTTTGGAGAAGCATCCTCCCATGGTGGGCCCAGGATT
>OMOT01040268.1:0-11423 GCA_900312575.1 Acanthochaenus luetkenii | reverse complement strand
GAGAGAGAGAGAGAGAGAGAGAGAGAGAGAGAGAGAGATCAAACACAAGACACATATGAGGTTAGTGTGTATGTGTGTCTGTACGCACATGCATAAAGAGAATAAGGAGATTTATGGAGCGAGAGATCAGCTGTTATTTTTAAGTCATTTTCGACATTACCTAGGGCTGGTGTCCCATGCGCAAAGCAAAACCTTACCTCGCTTGTAGATTTGTTTATCATAGTGACTGCTTCAGTTCAGCCAAGCCTGGTATCTGCCTTGACGGTCCTGCTCTAAACAGTGCATTGATCTCACCATCCCAGGCAATATGCTCATGGTTCAGAATGTGCCTGATTCAATTTAAAAACAAGTCCAGAAAATCAGCTCGTTTGTTCCAAAGAATCAGTACTTGTACTCCTTAATCATGTGACTCTCCTCCTGACTGACATGTGACACCAGCCACATGCCAATCCTAGACTAGGCTGGAATCACATGATCACTCACAACAGCGGTGTTTACACCAAATGAGCCACATGGATCACCGACAAACTATTAATTCCCTCAAGTGTAAATCATCCAAATGATTGTCAACCTATCTTTCCCAATTAATCTATTTGCATCGTTGTCCCATTGTCATCATTGACCACTGTCTTACAAAGTTTGTAACACAACTTAACTACATTTTGATGTGTATTTTGTATGGATTTTGAATCATTCATCAATTCATTCATTTTTTCTACCCGCTTAATCCTTTTCAGGGTCGCAGGGGGCTGCAGCCTATCCCAGCATACACTGGGTAGAAGGCAGGGAAACACATTGGACAGGTCACCGGTACATCTCAGGGCTAACCCAGACACAAACTCACATTTAGAGTCTCCAATCCACCTGACTGGCATGTCTTTGGAGGAAGTGCACGTAAACATGGAGAGAACATGCAGCCTAAAACGGAAAGGGCTGGGGCCAGGGAATGAAAACATGTCGGTCACCGTGCAAACCCTAAGACACTCAAGAGTGTGAAAAACTGCGCCTGAATCGAAAAGAAAATTGTATTTTAAATGTTGAATGCATATATGTGGTGTGATATGTAGTCTACTGCCAATCTTAAGTCTCGCACTACCATTTTGCACGTACAGTTGCTACCATTATGTCTCTGGAAGTAAGTGCTGCACAAATGCAATCTTACCCTAGAAAAACATGTCCATATGCTGCAAGACAGACTTAGGTTACTTCTGAAATGGCCAATAACAGACCTTTTAAACCAATTAGCAGTAGTGTCGTAATATTCCATCCATTGGATACTTACCTGCCCACCCTCCGTGCGGAACTGATATTGTATGTTATGGTCACCAAATGCGGAAGCCTGCTGAACACTGGCTATTGTAACAGCGGTCTGCTCTTCTCCTCCTGTTCCGACAATGAGGAGGGGGGGGAAAGGGGCAGTGGTGAGATAGGAAAGGAAGGACAACAAATCAAGCCGACCGCTACCAAGCCCTGAGTTCAGTTGCAGAGGACATTAGGCTACTGCTGGTGTTAAGAACCAAACTATGATACCACTTAGTCCTGGGAAATTGGCAATAACACGTGTACTGCTGTGCAAGTGCCAGATGCTGTCAATCACGGCTGGGTCAATAAATCCTTACCTTCCGATATCTGAACAACCTCCTCTTCTTGCTTTTCTTGGCTGAAAATCACAGAAGTACAGGCAACTCAGCTTCAAGAACTACGCAATATTCTTCAACCTAACACCAAGTTGCGTCTAATTTGCCTCCTGTCACTTTAGCTTAGCTACGTGGTGGCTAACTTCCCCCAAGAAGCCAGTCAACCAACCACAAAGTCATCGTCCGTCCTACTTTTCCCCTTTAGCGACTAACAACCGCTCCGTTGTTTATGTTTTAATCGCTAAGCTAGCTCTCGGCTTAATGTTTGTCAATTCAGTTCATGTTTCTGACACGTGAATGTTCTTTGGCTACAACTACAGTATGCCTCTTGCGAAGTTAGTCGTCCGCTTATCTTGTTAAATTGTCAGTAGCCGTAAAGCTTTAATTCGTTTTGGCAACCGTTTTTAGGTCAGGCCTCGGCTAGCGTCGCTAGCTAGCCAGCCGGATAGCATGTAGCTAGCTTGACTTAGTTAGCCATTTTGGCCGACACTCCGTTACCTTGCGGTGTCGAGACTCTGTTCAAGCATATCCATCAGGGTCAGGATAAAAAGTGATATACGGTGTCACGGGCGGAGATGGAAGTGCTGATCACGGGAACAAACACTCAGGTCATGTGAGAGAGACGGCCCTGGACACGTGAGGTGCGGCTCGGTGTCGGAGTTAAAATGGAGGCTGCCCGCCGCTGCTTGGTGATCCGAGGTGGCTCGCTCGACGTCGACGCTTTCGATGCAGTTAGAGTTCAACCCGGAACCTCGGAAATAAATTCAGGTTATATTGGTTCACCGTTGTTTGTTTTTTTTGGGTTACTTGAAGTTGAAGTTCAACAGAAAGTGGGCATGTCGAGTCTTCCCTCAACCCCCCCCGTCCCAAACCTGTGAATGATCTGTGAGTGAGTCTGTTGTCCGCCTCAGACTCTTATGGGTCACTTTGCTAGAAGCCTAAAAGAAATATGCCACAAAAATCCAAATCCATAAATGTACAAGAACCGTATAAAAATGCATTTACATGTTCAACCGGGAGAAGGCGACTCTTTTCCAATAAGCGCCCTGCTTCGCATTACACATTTGCGCTGCACAACAGCCTTGCTCAAGGGCACTTCGACGGTAGTCCGTTGGGGATGAGCTTTACTTTGCACAACCGCGGGATTCGAACCAGAGACTGTCCAGTGACAAGCAAGTCTGACTAGTTTACACGCTTGTGAAGTGAGTCCTTTGCAGTCGGTGTCCTCAGACGGTAAATAAGCAGGGATTGTCAGTAATAATTATAATGTAATATTGAAATAATATTAAAGATAATACGATATCATCTCTAATAGGCATATTTTGTCTGAACTCGTTGAGGACAATGATTGTTATTACTAAGTAATGTTGGAATATGTAGGCTAATTGTGTATTACATTGAAATTAATGTGTTTGACAGAATGTCCCCCTCCTTCGAAAATGTATTTATAGTATGGAAGAGGATTGGGGCCATGTGTGAAAAATCTATTAGAGGTCTGAGATTACTATTAAAGTAAGAATTCTGAGATTCTGAGTATAAAGTCAGAATTCTGAGATTCTGAGTATAAAGTCAGAATTATGAGAATAAAGTCAGAATATGAGTTTAAACTCAGACACATTTTTTGCATGTGGCCCTAATCCTCTTCCGTGTTATACAGCTCTATTCAGGCTATGACATATTATCTCTGATTACTATATATGAAAAAGGAATGCATCCCTCCTTCGAAAATGTCTCTACATGCATCAGTATTGAGGTCAATTTAAGGGATCATATATATGTTCCCAGTGTCCTATGTTCCCAGTGTCCTATGTTCCCCAGTTCAATATTCCGCTAACACACATTCACATAACACACATAGGGCCATGGGAACATATAGGACCCTGGGAACATAGGACCCTGGGAACATAGGAACATGGGAACATAGGAACATGGGAACATAGGGCCCTGGGAACATAGGGCCCTGAGAACATATAGGACCCTGGGAACATAGGGCCCTGGGAACATAGGAACATGGGAACATAGGGCCCTGGGAACATAGGAACATGGGAAC
Organism: Acanthochaenus luetkenii; assembly: GCA_900312575.1. NCBI lineage: Eukaryota > Metazoa > Chordata > Actinopteri > Beryciformes > Stephanoberycidae > Acanthochaenus > Acanthochaenus luetkenii. The sequence continues at coordinate 7,736 of OMOT01040268.1, read as the reverse complement.
ATAGGGCCCTGGGAACATAGGACCCTGGGAACATAGGGCCCTGGGAACATAGGAACATGGGAACATAGGGCCCTGAGGAACATAGGAACATAGGGCCCTGGGAACATAGGGCCCTGGGAACATAGGAATGACCACCAATTTAAAGATGCTAAAGGACCTATGCTATGGTCTGGTAAACGTTTACCCTGACATTTAGGTCAATAGAAATGTGTCATATTATATGATAAAGTGGGATTTTTCATTAAAATATCAGGGGGACTGCATGGAATCAATCAAACCTGAATAGAGGCAGCATAAAATATGAAAAGTACCCGCATGACAGATCACTGTATTGATATATCAGAGACATACATATTGTCTCAGCTATGAGTCTGATAATCTTAGCATGCAACTATTGATTTTGCGACTGTGTAGGTCAATGCAATACACCCAAGGAGATATACATGTAGGCATACATGTTCCGACTCAATACTTTATCTCATGAGCGACTAGACTTAATGAGAAGAAGACTGCAAGTCAAATTGCTGCGTGCCGTGAACTTTACCCCACATACAGCGGAACGTTTCTTTGGAGGGGTTTTGTTTACGACACAGATAACAAGAGCATTTTACCATTGACTTGTATAAGAAATAAGCCAATCGACATCGTGCATTACAGTGTGTTTTAGAAGAGCCAAAAGCGTTTCGCGAAGTGCCTAAAAAACACCATAAGCTGCCCTTCAGTCAAAGCAACCACGGCGTCGACTACATGCATTGCTTAATTTAACAACGGTTTCGAGCGTAACTTAGCCAATCAGAGCCAAAGACCGGACATACCCGTTGGACAGTTTTGACGTGGCCAGCTTTTCATTGGCTGGAACGATAGGCGGCGCCCTTAGCTTCGCCCTCTGGAGTCTGGATTCACCCTAAAACAAGTCCGACCTCCGCTCCTCCCTGGGTGAAGGTTCATTGCGGTGACCGTGTAGCTAACAGCTATCAAACCTCGCAGCAGCCATTTAGCTACAATGTCCGGCCGTGTTCTTGTTGGAGTTAAGCGCGTCATCGACTACGCAGTCAAGGTAATGCCTCATTATTGGAAAAACGACGCGCACACTTCTCACATTTCTGTGTTCTCTCTCTCTTGACTTTAGCAGGCTAACGTTAGCCCGCTAACGCCAGCTGGCTGTGGCACTGGAGCCGTTAGCCACACGACTGACAAACCACACATTTGACAGCTGTAGCCATTGACTACTGTGAGCAAGTAAACTCTTCCGACATTGCAGAAGATGAATAGTTGGGAGATTATTTTCTAGCAAGAACGCCATTCAGTGTCGGCTAACGTTAGCTAGTTAACTTACCTGAACTGCTGCCTGGCCAACGTTATCAACTTGTGTAACGTCTTTGGCTGCAGCCTGCCCTCGTCACTTTAGGAGTCACACAGTTTGGGAAGTTATTTCCATTTTTGATTTGCCTCGTATCAAAAACCGCCATGACAATGTTTCAGATCACTTGCTGCAATGTCAGTAGCTGATTTGTGTGTGAAAATAATGATGCTTTGCTTTCATACACAGAAGTAGCTCAAGGGTTCTAACCCCACTTAAATAATGGGGTCTGAAATGCTCTTTTGTTTGATTAGCGAGACCTGAAGACTATGGTCTAGCCTACTTTAACCTCCACCTTCAATGTGGTCATACCATTAGTGCCAATCTCAAGCCTGTCAGCCTCAAGAGGAGAATATCGATTCTTAGAAATGAAGCACAACGTCGTAATCAGTTTCTGTTTGCTGCTGTTTCATGTGACAGCAGGAACACTCCTGCTGTCCTGGGCCATCTGGGTCGTCCGTAGACTTCCACAGCCATTGTGACTTTGTCCCGCTGTCTTCATCGTCCTCAGATTCGCGTGAAGCCGGACCACAGCGGCGTGGTGACGGATGGTGTGAAGCACTCGATGAACCCCTTCTGTGAGATCGCTGTGGAGGAGGCGGTCAAGCTGAAGGAAAAGAAGCTGATTAAGGAGGTGGTGGCTGTCAGCTGTGGGCCGCAGCAAGTACAGGTGGGTGTGACGGGACCAGGGTAGTACCTCAGGGGCGATACAATCTAATCCTTTTGGGTTTTGGAGGCAAGTTTAAATTAGGATGGACTAGTTTTATTTGTTGACAATAGCTATGTTAAATACGTATGTATAGGGCTGGGTATCGCCACTGATTTCCCGAAGCGATTAAATTCAGATTCACAAGGTCCCAATTCGATTCGAGTTCATCAAGATATTTATTTAGGCAAGATTCCCAGTCTATATTCTCTGTGGCTTTGGTGACTTTATACTCATTTGTCACCGCGTTTGTAAACAAACGTGTCGGAAATGGCGTAAACCTGTTAAGTGGCCTCAGGCCTTGTTGTGTGAAGAACCAAAGGCTGATCTTGGGCTTTTATGAATCGATATCAGATCATTCAAATGAAGATCGATTTGAATCGGAATTCTTTTTTTTTTTTACCCAGCCCTACCTATTTATAGAAGTTGTGGATGCTCTGCACGAAACTTAGCTGTTCTCAGGTGGAACAGCAATAATCACACATACAAAGATGAAAGTAGTAATACAGTACACTGAAAAGCCTCAGACCCATTACTTACATTTCTTCAATGTTACATAAATCGGTGGTAGTAAATCATATTTGTCTGTCAATATTACAACGGTGTACAGGGATCCGACCCCAAGGCTTGATAGTAGCATGTGTTTACTGTCTGAGAATATTGAGCCCACATCCCAGACAGGTTAAAGCCGTTACCTTATTGTAAGGTACTTTTTTAACTGACTGCGGGATTTATTATTTTGCTCCAAAGCATTCCAAGGTGCTTGCACCCTTTTAAAACGGGAAGAGGAAAAATTACGATTCAGGTTCTGAGAAAATGACGGATTATAATTAACCTCGTACTCAGTTGGAGATAGGTGAGGGAAATGGATAAAGTTGAGGAGAAATTATAAAAATACAGGAGTGGGGGCTGTGAAATTGATTAAGTTAAGTCTCATTGTAATCGTTATAATCCCAATTCCAAGTCTTTGGCATTTATTTGACCTTCATTCAGGAGACCATCCGTACTGCCCTCGCCATGGGGGCGGACCGTGGCATCCATGTGGAAGTGTCTGGGAAAGACTACGACAACATGGCACCCCTGCAGGTCTCCAAGATCCTGGCTGCTCTGGCCAAGAAGGAGGATGTTCAACTCGTTATCCTCGGCAAACAGGTTAAAGACTGTGTAATTTTTCCCTGGATCAATATCAGTCAATATCCACATTAAGAATTGTCTACAATAACACCCCAGTGTTATTCTATCAAGGTGCCTTTGCCATTGTACACTGAGATCTGATGACTAGTCACGTCTGGCACTTCTCTGTTATCTCCATTTAATGACTGCTGTTGCTTTCACAGGCCATCGATGATGACTGCAATCAGACTGGACAGATGACAGCAGCCTTACTGGACTGGCCTCAGGTCAGTTTGAACTTTTATTTCATCATTGAATGAGTCACTGCCAACCTGTCTCAAAAATATGAATAGCCAGTGTTGACTTAACTCTTATCTATGACTTAAAATATGACTAGTAATAAGTGATTACTGAATGTTAGGATTACCACTGTTTCTCTTTTATTGCTGATCTTTGCAAGATGGTTTCGGTGTATGAGCTACTGCTGCTGATATCGGGCTATGCCACTGTCCAGAGTGGTGGAGATTAGTTTGAGTCAGAGAGGCAGTCAGCCCACACAGATCAGCAGTGCTGGTCAAAGGCTGCTTGAATAGTTGGGATGCAATTACACTGGCCAGCCAACAGATGGGGCACTGTGACGGAAAATATCTTGGTTTACGAGCAGTCTGAGGTATAGACTGTAGCACAAACTGGCAAGCTAACCAGCTCATTTACAAGTTTACTACCATGTACACATCTCTATATCGTGTATTAATACTACTGTCACCAAGCTCCTGTCCTTTATGGACCATGAATGTTTTATTCTTAGGCTGGACTATTTAATTAAAGTGTACTTGCACAGTCCAACCAGCAGATGGGGCACTTTTGACTGCCTCGTGGCCTCCAAAAACCTCACACAATTGTTCTGCCTTCGTGTTATGTTGTGAGAAATTATGATGGAGATCATTTAGCCCCCTATTCCAGATGGACTGTTTTTAAATCATTCCATATTATTACTGCATATACTGAGTCCTGAATGCAGTATACATCTTCTTATTGCAGGGCACATTTGCATCTGAGGTGACATTGGAAGGAGACAAGGTGAAAGTAGTGAGGGAGATTGACGGAGGTCTGGAGACTATTAAGATCAACATGCCAGCAGTGTTGACCGCAGACCTTCGACTCAACACCCCCCGATATGCCACCCTGCCTAATATCATGGTACGTTATGGGAATGTGATGGGGAACACAAAAAGCAGGAAGAAGGCAAGAAAACTGTACTCTCCTTTTCAGAAATGAAATCGGAGTTGTATTCAGGAACTGAAACTCTTTAAGAAAAAGGTCACATCCCTAATTTATCTATCCTAATTTTGAATTCTGTACAGTAAACTCATATTAGTAATAACAATGAATATTGAACTTTATAGATATCTAGAGATACTTTGTGCTTCGTGAACAGTACAACAATAATAAGAAACGCCAATAAGATGGACAATACAAATGCTAAACATCAGTAAATTGGTACAAGTTGCGTACATTAACCATCTCCTCCATATCCGTCCTTTCAGAAAGCGAAGAAGAAGAAGATCGCTAACATGAAGCCTGCAGACCTGGGGGTGGACATGACATCGCGGTTGGAGGTGTTGAGAGTGGACGAGCCCCCACAGAGACTGGCAGGGATGAAGGTGGAGACGGTGGACGACTTGGTGCTCAAACTGAAGGAACTAGGGAGGGTATAGAGGCTTTGGGAGCCTGAGCAGGGGAGCGCAGGGCTTAGCAGAAGGGTGAGTATCAGTGTACATACCAGTGTTTCCACTACAATCTTTAGTAGCAACCTGGGGAATTTTGGTGCTGCAATCAGGGGTTTTGAAGTATTTTTCCTGTACGACTTTCAGCACTTATGATGGTTTAAAAATGGCTCCTATTTGGATACTCGTATCATTATACGAATAAGTATTTGTAATGTAATAGCTCATTACATGTTTGTTATTGGGTGAGTTATAAGCCCAGATGCGTTGCTGCAAAGTTACCTCGAGGATGATTGTTTGCTGGGAATATTAATATTATATCCCTTATGTCACCATCTCTTCATTATAAAAGCTAATTAATCACATTGACAAAGGGGTAGCATGTGTTGTGATAACACAAGCAAAACCAATTGTAAGAGTTTTATTAAAGCTCATATCTCCATTCTCTTCTCTGCTTGTAGGACTCTCTGCTGAACAACTGGACTGCGTTACGTGAGCAGCCCCGGAGGACTAGCTTATGTACTCGCCTAATCCCTCTGTTTGACGCTGTGACTCCCGTGGTTATGCAGAGAAGGAGTACTGAGAAACACTGCCCTGCAGCAGCCCCGGTCGACCCCATAGAGAGAGAGAGAGAGATGTGTGTCCTGTCTTTTATGTGTATTTTAATTTACATGGGTGGTACATCTGCATTGTAGACTACGAGTCTGTCCGCGAGTGTAGACAACTTGGCGTGGCGCGCCTACACTCTTAAATGCAATACTTTAAAAGCCAACAACTTCCATTTATTCATGCTGCCGTTTGTGTCGCACTGTACATTATGCCCACAAGTACAATGAACTTCCGACGTGGCTCGGCCGTTTCACCACGCACACCTGTAGTCAAACATGTCAAGAGGTGCAGTTTGTGTTAATGGTATATGTAAATATGGACCCAAACACGTTAAGATGACTATGTTATGGATCATCGTCCTGTCTGCTGGCTTGGCTTGTATAAAGGTGATGTAATTGTACCCGGGTTTCAGGTCTGCCCAGGCGGTGTCTCTCAGTATGAGCACGGGAAAGTCGTCATAAAGTTGACTTTTTACCACAAGCGCCTCAATTCTGTGTTGATTGTACGTGACCCTACACCATGACAATAAAGCAAACTGTATTTTTCATATCTAAATCCACCCACCTTTTTTTGGCACTTCTCTTTGTCGGAAACTTAGTGGCCGTCTTAAAATAAAAGTTCTCTACGGAGGAAGACGCCGCATGTATCATGACTCCATTACGGCGCAGACTCCTCATTCCTTGGATTAGATGTCTGTCCCTGTAACAGAGAGGACCTCGATGGTTGGAACTTCATCATGCGGCAGGTTAAGGTTGACACTGCCAGTTACATGCTGAAACTGACGGATGTAGAGACGTCTCACCTTGTTCACTGTTAAAAGGGATGTGTCGTTCTCAACTTGTCTTGAGTAGTTTGGGATAACACACATGTGCATTAGTACATTTCAACCCACTATGTGTTAACATGTGCAAATGGGGAAACAAATAAAACGGCAGATCCTTACTAAGAATAGTGAGACCAGGTCCAATGTATGTATTAGATCCAGTATGTTTCATCTTACTGGAATGAACTTCTATGGGAACCAGGGATTGTTATAAGGGCGTGTAAAGCACCGTATCATGGAGCGAGGCAGTCCGACCTGTGGAGGGGTCACTATAGATCCTGTTAACCACCTTGATGCATTATGTGTATTTATGGACACGAATTAGAGAAACTTCATTCTAATGATCTGTTACAAGCAGCCATACCCAAGAGGCTCTTGGGTATTTGTTTTGGGACATCGGGCCTCTGCGGGTCTCATGGGATCCAGATCTCTTCGACTGCTTTGCTCTGATCTAGAAGAGCCGAGCACGAAGAAGTAGGATAATCATAGCTGTTCTTTATTTCTCCTTATCGAACAGAGAGAACATCGACATCACTACCATTGAGGGTCTAAGGCTGTGGTGCCGGGTAACTTAGGCCTTGTAGAATAGTTAGGGCTATGGCTTAATACATTGATTTTGTTTGTCTTGTACTTGATTCTGTTTCTGTTAGTCTTTTACTATTCTGTAATTTCCTCTGATTGACGTTCAGGTAGATCTAGTTGGCTCATTTTCTGTAAAGTCCTTTGAGACAGACATGCTTGTGATAAAGGGCTATATAAATAAATGAACTTGAACTTACCGCGCGCACTGTTTAGTGTAATTAGATGAGAGGCGTGGTCTCACGTCACGTGCTCAATCAAGGCACAGGTGAGACACTCTCTCGCGCCACGGAGGACAGGTGAGACACTCTCTCGCGCCACGGAGGACAGGTGAGACACTCTCGCGCCACGGAGGACACAACTGGGCGACTCAGTCTGTCCCGGTCCGGACCCCAAGGACAAGGGGAGATCCAACAGAACACACCGCGTCCTTTCGTGCTTCATGTTCAGTGAAATGACGCGGCCGACGTCACGTGCTGTTTTGCTGGCGCTGGTGCTCAGCGTCACACTTCAAGGTGAGATGAGATGAACTAAGTGTCCAACTCTGTTCCGGGTTGAAGTTAACGAGCCTTAATGCGAAGCCTCGTTTGTAGAAGACAATAAATACAATAAGAAAGATTCACATGACGTTTTGCAACCAGATTCAGGTTGATTTCCGCACCTGTGCGCCTCCTTGTCTTAACCTGCCGTTGATGCCTTTCCTCCGTGCGGCAGGTCTCCGTGCCCTGGAGGTCTCACCCCCGGAGGTCTCACCCCGGGAGGTCTCACCCCGGGAGGTCTCACCCCGGGAGGTCTCACCCCGGGAGGTCTCACCCCTGG
>OMOT01040259.1:0-15941 GCA_900312575.1 Acanthochaenus luetkenii | reverse complement strand
TACAACTGATTTTTATGACACTTGGAGGGATGATGCATTGGCACGGTCATTTATAACTTTGAAAAAACTGCACCATCACTGGTCTGAATTGGACTAAACTTGGAGGGATGATACAACTTGTTACTAATTGGCAAGTTGTGCCTGCATCATTTATAGGGGACGAAACGTTTCACTTGTTTCTCCTTTGCCTTCATTGTGAAACCAATAATCTTCTGATAACAGTCTGCAAACATATTCGTGATCCCTCTTGCTATTTGGTGTTTCATTTACTGAACAGGTGAAACTACGGTGACCCTGAAAGACAAGTGTTGGGGGAATGTGAAAGTGTGTGTGGACGGGGGGCGGTGTGGCGGTGTGTGTGCAGACACCTGGACAGAGAGCAAGTCTACGATGCTGTGTGAAAACCTGGGCTGTGGGTATTACATCCCATCTGTCAACCACCTGAATGTGAAAGAAAGAGGAGTGACCATCAAGAGTTTGCACACTACGCAGCAGACCACCAACCTGAACGAGAGCAACTTTGTCATAAACGACATGGACTACTGTGCTGAGAACCCAGCCTATGTTATTTGTTCAGGTAACCGACACTTTGAAAAACATTTATAATGTAAGCAAATGATCAACAAATGTGATTATTGTTAGATTGTTTATTGTAGGGTTCAAATAATATGGGCTTTTGAAGGCCAATACTGATACAGGTATTTTTAGACTTAAATCGCACATAACCAATATTTTGTGCCGATATTCAGTATCTTTAAATTTGATCATTTTCATTGCCCCAAAAAATTGTGCAGATCCTGTGTTTCCACCAGAATTGTATTTTTGGCAGGGAGGAAAAAGCCTCTGAAACAGCGTTTAGTCCATGGGACACTAAAACTCTCCACTTAAACCAAACTAATGACGCAGCAAGAAGGTCCTGGGTTCAAATCTCACCTGGCCCTTTCTGTGTGGAGTTTGCATGTTCTCCCCGTGTTCGCGTGGGTTTCCTCCGGGTGCTCTGGTTTCCTCCCACCGTCCAAGACATGCAAATACATGTGTTTGTGTGTAGTGTAGTATATGATGTGATGTACTATGTATATGATGCAATGTAAAGCCCTTTGAGACATACTTGTATAAAAGGGCTATATAAATGAAACATGATTGATTGATTAATAAGAATATAATACTAATACAAATGATATTAATGAAATTGCACAGTAAACTATCCAATATAAAACAATATATCGCTCTAACCCCAGATGTTGTCATGAAATGTAACACTTTAATATCACTTTACTCGCACAATTGTGACATCTATATCATTGTGCAGGTGTATGGGCATGAGTAGATACCACAGAGCAGCAATATTGATGCAAGAAAACAAATTATGATCCCAGATGAAGTTTTAACTCTGTGATTATCATTGTTTTGACAGGTAGTCTCAAGGCCAATTTCAAGGTTTCCAGAAGCCACTGTTCTGGAAACCTGGAGATGTTCTATCAAGTCCAGTGGCGCCCTGTCTGCAAAAAAGCTCTGGAAGACAGCAATGTCCAAAACACCATCTGTAATGAGTTGCACTGCGGACAGGCTATCAAAGTGCTCGATTTCTTCGGACCTACACCAGAAAGGACCGGAGATTTTGTGTCAGAACTCAAATGTGCTGCAAACAACCAGTTATTAGCAGCGTGTAGTGTTGATTCCCAACTGAACTCCACTTGCGCTCTTGGTGGTCTCCAGTGCTCTGGTATGTGCTTTGATATGATCCCTTATTGGTCACCCTCAAAATGTTCACTTCATTATCACTATTCTGCAGCACTGCACTGCCCAACTCATCTGACAAAGTTTTATTAATATGAGTGTTTTCACTTTCAGCTAATGTTTTTCTTTTTTAAGCATGACCAGAACCTTAATCAAAGTAGTTTTACTCTCCCAAACGTAACCATTTGTATTTTCACATGACGTGGAAATGGCGTGTCCAATTCGTGCTATTGTTACATAATCCTTCTATGGTGGCGGAAAGTAATCTTCCCATTATGTGTGTCCACAACAAGTATACGTTTCAGAATTCATGCTCATCATTTCATGACATTTTGTGAAACTCACTATTTCCTCAAACTTTGTGACTCTTCTTGTCTTAGGCTGGCGGAAGATGGCACTGAAAATGTCCAGAAAGGCCTGTGAGGGAGCTGTGTTTGTTCACAGTGAGGGAAAGATCACTGGTGTTTCCAGTGAAGGCTGGACAGATAAAGAGGGAAAGATGCTTTGCCAGGATCTGAACTGTGGAAACTACAGATCGAAGAAGGAGTCTTCTGAGACCTCTTCCGTGTCATGGTGGGGGAAAAGCTTCAACTGTACAGGTGTAACGAATCCAAGAAACATCTGGGGCTGTGAACGTGAAAAGAAACCCTCACTAAACAAGCAGCTGTATGTCTACTGTCAAGGTAAAACATTATCACTACAGACTATGCTGTCGAGGCTTTGCAGTTGTGCCACAAATCTCCTAGCAACCACATCTGGCGCCATCATGGAGGTCCATTGGAGAACTAGCTGTGTGCAGATAATGACTAAATATATAAAAACGGGGCTGGAAAAAGTATGCTTTAAAGATTGCTGTAGTGTGGTTGTAGGTACATTCAGTAACATTATAAGTAAAAGTGGATGGTCTGATTAGGTACATTTGTTTCTAAATGTAGGTTACCGTGACACAGGAAAGTGTCTTGTCTTGAGCCATTGTCTCTACTCAAAAACACTCTGAGTTGTAGTATGTCATGTTAGCTTGTACTAGATACGTTAGCCAGTGTGCCAATCAGATGTTTTTACAACAAGACAGTGATGGTTAGCTGACCAGATTATATTGTTAGCTAGCTAAGTTGACATTTTACACAAAATAAATCAGTTTAGTCAAAAACAGCAAAGAATTTAACCATGTCAATTAAATTGTGTTGAGATTAATGTATAAATGCAATCAATTCCAACCAAAGACTACATCAGGGGATTCACTTATTAACACACCTTCAACCAGTGAGGAGAAACTAATCAGTGAAATCACTGTGTGGTCTTTGGTTGAAATAAAAACCTGCAGACACTCGGCCCTCCGTGGCACATGGTTGCCTCTCTTCTCTATACTGTGGTGCAAATTGAAATCCATACAATTTCAAATACCTGAAAAGAGTCAGTTGTTACTTAGTCAGGTGCAATTTACTCAGACCTCATCATATGTAGTGGGCCCAGTAAAACATCTGAAACCACCTCAGCTTCATTTGTACAAGGTCTATGTGACCCAGATAAGCTACTTCCCACAGTTCCCATATTTAGCAGATTGAGCTCTCAAGGGATTAAAAAGCAGGTTTTATTTGCTCCTTTTCATTGATGGATTTTGATTTCTTGTTTGGATATTGTTTTCCTTCCTAGGTGAACCCAACGTCAGCCTATCAAAGAAGTGTTATGGTGAGGTGAAGATCAACAATGATGGGGTGTGCGACAGCAACTGGAACATCAGCCATTCACAGATAGTTTGTCAAGAGAAAATGTGTAGCAACGCCATCCCTGTTCAGGAACCCAGGCACAGTAGACTGGCTGGTTTATCTGTGAACCATGTCAGCTGTGAGAGCTACGAGTCAAATCTTGGGCAGTGCAACACAGCCAAGGGAGAGTGTAATGGAGGATTGGTGTCTGTCTACTGTGTAGGTGAGTGCTGCAATCTATTAGGTATGGTATTTGGTATAAGATCCACCTTTAAACCAGCGAATAGGCAGGGTGGACCACCCCACCTAATCCCCCTGCCACCCTGCCTGAAGGAACGTCATTTATATTATGTCAAATGGACTAAAACATGTCACAGCCAGTTTAACTTGGTGCTGGATCATCAAGCGAAAATGAAGAAAATATAATACAATAGACCGTCTTCAGTGTCTAACACCTTTGTGTTCATTGTTCCCCTGCTGCTGCTTTTTGCAATAAATGTATTAAGACTAATGTTATGAGTATTTAAGTATTTACTCCTGGTTATGTTAGTAAGAGTTATCTTTTATCATAAAATGGAACCCTCCATAAGACCAAGGGTTTATAATTACCCATGTCAACATGGGTAATCAGTTAATTTTGGTGGAGCAATTTTATAACACATGAAATCCTAATGAGTTTCATTCATTTCATTTTAATGTAACAATGTACTTTAGTAGTTTTCCAGTGTTGCTCTTTTAATTTCTTTGATATGTTTCTTATCATGCTGGAATAAAACTTCTGTTTCAGCAGAACAAAGTTTCAACGTAACATTGCTTTAACTTTAGTCAAATGTTTCAGTACTCTCCCTTTCTCTGCAGCCTGCAGATGAATCTGTTCAAAGAAGTTGTATCAAGCACTGTTTCCCAAACAGCAAGAAATTAAGTTGAAATTTCTTCATTTTTTACAGACAGTATCGAGTTCAACACCACAAAAAAATGTGGAGGCCAGATTCAAGTGAAATATCTAGATAAGTGGGAATTAGTGTGTCCTCTAACCTCATTAACGAGGCGTTTTAAGGACCTTCTGTGTCAGAAGCTCGACTGTGGCAACGTTAGTGATCACGCTGAGACCAACATCGTAAAAGAGGTAAACTCTCGCGTTCCCCTTTTGCTTTGTTTTAAGGTGAATCCCTGCTCAGCTTTCTGTCTTCTCGTGCACAATGTACTGTATTCGTATATTATGTTGTTTTATGAATAAATTAACTCGCCTTTTTTTGTTGTCTTTGTATTCTATTGTATGACTGCATAAAAAAAGCTTCTCTCTAAATACGAGTTTACATTTGATTTGAGGTGAACTTGGGAATGGAGCTGAATTGCACCGAAGATCACCGGGACATCAGGCATTGTGTCCGTCAAGAGTCTTGTGGGAAACACAGACCAGCTGAGATCTACTGTTACGGTAACCAAAAGGATGAGCTCTTTTTCTAAATCAGTCAGAACGGTTCCCAAAATATTGATTTCATTCAAATCAATTCTTGTTTTACTTACAGATCAGTTCATGTGATCTCACCTGGCTGATAATGAAACGCTGTAAAACTGAACTGGTTTTCTAACATAAAAGCCATTACTGATTTGATTAACATGGCACAATTTTGCTGCTTAACCAACTACTCATCCGACCAACAGTATGACAAATGCAGTGTGACTGTGTGTGATTTCAGGATATATGGTCGAAATCCCCCAAAGTCAAGTCAACATCCCACTGATAGTGGGTCTTTCCCTGGGAGGCTTGTGTCTGGTCATTTTGCTCTTTCTCTTTTTGCAAGGACGCATCCTCAAGAATGTGAAATGTGAGTATATTAATCTATTACAGTCTCTTATCTCCTTTGGTCGTCATAATATATTTCCCAGTGTAAAATAAAAGATTCAAAACAACGCAAATTCTATTTGACTATGTGAATAACAGGTGGGTTATGGTACTAATACTTTTCTGGGTATATTTTTTTTTTTTGCAGTGCTTGAATATGAAGCCTCTGATTTAAGTGATTCAACTGCAATTTCAGTGTCAACTTTACTTGTGCAGTTGGTAGTTTCAATGTCAACAGCTGATAATTTAATCACTTCTAATGAATTACACCTCAAATTCAAGTTCAGCATTTCAATAGAGTGAATAGAAGACAGAACCATCAGAATTTTGACACACAGGCGATAGTCATTCAGCCATGCCACGTTGGTTTTCTTTGGCACGAATGACTATCGCCCCGTCACACTCACTCCCATCATCAAGAAGAGCTTTGAGAGGCTAGTCATGGTCCACATCGAGCATAGCTTACCAAACACGCTGGATCCCCTCCAATTTGCATACCGCCCCAACAGATCAACAGATGACGCCTTTAACACGGCCATCCACACAGCTCTTTCCCACCTAGATAAGAGGTACACCTACGTGAGAATGCTACAGCTCAGCATTCAATACCATTGTGCCCTCCAAGCTTGTCACTAAGCTCCGAGCTCTTGGCCTGGATTCCACCATGTGACAGACCGTGAGGATCGGCAACATCACGCGAGCCCCTCAGGACTGTGTGCTGCTGTACTTTCTGTACATGTATGACTGCGTGGCCAGAGAAGACGACAACACAATTGTTACGTTTGCTGATGATACGACAATCATAGGCCCGATAGCCGATGACGACGAGGCAGCCCACAGGGAGGAGGTCAGACTCCTGGCACTGTGGTGCCAAGACAACAACCTAACCCTCGACGTCAGCAAAACCAAATAATTGGTTCCCTACATCAACAGGACTGCAGCGGAGAGAGTCGGCAGCTTCAGGGTTCTTGGTGTCCACATCACTGAGAATATAACGTGGTCAGCACACAACACCACCCTCGGCGAGAAGGCCCAACGACGCCTCTACTTCCTCGGGCAACTGAAGAAATTCTGCCTTTCTACCAGGATGCTCACAAGCTTCCACCGCTGCACCATAGAGAGCATCCTGACAAGCTGCATCACGGTATGGAAGCTGCTCTGCTCTGGACCGCAAGGCCCTCCAGCGGGAGGTGAAGACAGCTCAGTCCATAACCGGAGCTGCCGTCCCACCCATACAGGACATTTACCACAAGCAATGCCTGAGGAGGGACCGCAACATCATCAGAGACTCCACTCGCCTTTTTCTATTTTCATTGGATTCATTGTTGTAATTATTGATTTATCTTTGTAAATTATATATTCCTAATCGTTTTATACTGAGAGGATCCAGCATACAAGCATTTTATTGCACTGTTTACTCTGTGTATATGACAAATAAACACACTTGAACTTGATTATCCCAATGTAAATGAAGTTCCTGGTACCATTTAGCCACAAGAGGCCAGTCTTTCTGCACCTTGTCCACTGTGAACATTACAGGGATGGTATCATGTCCATGTTAGTTTTCAGCATTTATATTTGTTCAACCTTTCATTGACAATACAAACTAAAATTACAACTCATAATTTCTGACCAACCTGTTGCAAATACTGATTAGTAGTAGATATGTTATAGTCAGAGTCATAGTGTGTGTGTGCGTGCGTGTTTGTGTGTGTGTAAGTGTGCGTGTGTGTGTGAGTGTGTGTGTGTGTTTTATATATATGTTGGTACTACTTTGCAGCCATTTTTTTAAATTGTCTTCAAATACTAAGAGCACATATGTTCGTTGTATCAGTGCCCGAGCTGGAATAGGTTAGTTGCTCTACCATTTGGCCCAAAGTAAAACGTATATGTATACCAGTAAATTTCTAATACTATTTTTATCTAGCAAAATTATCGACAAGAAAAGAGGCAGAGTTTGAAAGCGGTGACTATGAGGATGTTGGGAGCAATTCAAATGAAATGAGAGACCTCAGTGGCAGGGGTAAGTGTCAAAATAAACTCTTGATCAACTCGATTTTTTTCTTTTTGATTGCCTTTTATAGAATGCAGTGACACATTTTAAACAGTCAAATGATGAGAGCTAATGCTCTATCCTTACAATATACAGTACAATGTAGTATTGTGCTGTTCTATCAATGTGTTTTATGCTCATCCAATGTAGTGTTACAATAAATTACTATTCTTTCCAGAAAGGATCTCATTCACAAATGTTAAACATAAGAAAAAATCCAATGTTGTGATATATCAAACTTGATCTCAATGAATAAGCACCGGTTTGCGATGTGTCAAAAAGCATATTTCTGTCTTTCCTAACTGGATTGATTCTGAATTGTATTCCATTTGTTTTCATATTCTATAATAAAATGTAAGATAATGTGAAATGTTTTGCGAGCCACACCATTAGTGAGAATTGTTGCTGTACCTATTGAACTGATTTGTCGCTGTTTTCCATGCAGGAACCAGATCAGAGTGCGCAGTTATCACAGAGAACGATGCGAGGAGCGCTTCCTCTTGTTCTTCTTATGACGATATTGATGTCTTCATCAAGGCTACAGCTCGACCCCTGGCCAGCGGACGACAGACTGCCATCGCCAATGATTCAGGAGCTGATTGCATCAATAATAACCCACCTGCTCAAAGTGCAGGAAAGTTTTGAACCACTTATAATTATTATCATACACATCAGTGTGTTAAAACCTTAGTGAAAGCATTCATCATAGAGTGACAGCATAAATAGTTGTAGAACAAAGTCCTCACTGTTTCACAAGCAGAAATAACTAAGATACAAATACTGAGCATCCCCTAAATTCTCCCTCTCACAGTAACTTTAATCGCACATAATAGTAAAATCAAATAAGATAAAATATTTAAAAAACATTATAATATATTTTCTACAATTTAAACTTGATATGGACTGTTGTCCCACACTAACATATGACCAGTTATTCCAACTTATTTCTAGTTATCAAGTTATTGAGAATTAAATTGTATTAAAGTAATAATATGCAACATTTTCATGTAAATAAATATTTGTCCGTTTTGCTTCTTTCTATCAACGATTGATACAACACAATCGTGATTCAACCTATAGCCAGTTCATGAAGGCTTTTTTATTTGCTGTTCTAAACACCCGGTGTCTGGTAGGTCTTTCCTGGGAAAAATCAACAGGAAGTGATGCGTATTACATTTCTGGTTTGTTGAAGAAGAACTGGGTAGTTAGCATGAGCAGCGATGCCACCATGGCTGAACAGACGGAGAAAAGAGCGCCACCTACATAAACTCAAACTTCATCAACAGAAAATCCAAGGAAAAGGACGTCACAGTACTGGACACACTGTTTGATTGACAGAGGAAACAAACAAACAGAAAAAGCACCGATCTGGCGGATCACCACATTAAATTATATGAAAAATTAAGAGATAAAAGCTCCATGTAATATATATATATATATATGTATCACGTGTAGCAATTGTCTCTGTTGCTCTCTTTACTGAACAGATGTTGTGATCTATGAGGTGGACGACACTCAGGAGGGTTATGACGACATTGCAGCCAGTCCTGAGATCTTGGAGACGGAAGTTGAGGTCCACACCAGCACCAAAACCCAACCTGGAAACAATGTAGAGGCGCTACCAGGGGCAGTACGGGGGGATGAGGACTACCTGGAGCCTGACCAAGACATGTGAGCCAAACATGGGTTGAACGCCTATTTGAAATAAGATCCAATCACATTTTTGGGGATTGATTGATCTGCCACAGCGGAACCAACTCTATGACTCCGAATGCAAAACTCTGGTTTCAAATAATAATTGATCAGCTTATGGGCCTGAGGTTTGGGCTGAGTCCCAATTATCAGCAGACAAACAAACAACAAAAAGTAGCTCGTACCATTCCTTATGTAATAGACATTTCCTAGAGAGGTTAAAGAAAAGTTACACTGAGTGGGCAGATTTTCTAAATAATTCAGAACACAGTCTTGGATAGATTATTATATTTGTTTTCAAATAATGTCTAATCTAAGAAGAAAAAACAACAACATTGATGATTTTCTACAGTTCATCAATGAGCAAAAAGGACATTGGACCTCATTCTGGAACATCATTCTATTTACATTTTCTTCTTAACTTTTTCTTAACTGCATTCAGGAATGAGGTCCATTCTTATAAATGTATTGTATAAAAAAGAAACATACATCTAATAATAACCTACTAGTGCAGATTTGTGCACTTGTGATTATTCCTTTATATAACTACTACTAAACATGAATTTGGCTTGATCACATGGTAAAATGTATGTTCTCTCTCTTTAGATGTATAAAATGGGAATGAAAACCCTTCTAAGGACTTCAATCAAAAAGTTGCAATTTCTTTTTCTACACATATATATATATACTTTTTTCAATGGCTTTTATAAAATGTTAAAATGTGTTCGGGTTTACTGGGATTAGAGCAGAGGCACAGACTTATTGACATCAGCATTCTATATTCTACTACGCATGTAAAATTACATTAATGGGATTTTTATTTAGTTGTAGTATTTAGTATTTAGTTTTATTCAACATATTTTTTAGGCATTTTACAATAATTTGACAAGACATTTAATAGCTTGTTTCATTTTAATTAATATTTTATGAAGCAGATTTATTATTTTCTCCAATGGCTACTGTCACTGTATAACTGGTGTTGTAAATGTTTAACAGTGTTCAGGCCCATTAAATCAAGATTGCATACCAAACATATTTGTGCACCGTGACCTGACAGTCGTGCAATTCCCCCCATAAAAAAGAAACAGAAACAGCAAAATAATTTAAAATATCACCTACTGTTAAATCCTAAAGTCATATTACCACATGCTTTATGTTCTATTTTTACTTAAGTTGAATACGTTTATCTATTAATCTGTATTTTCATTATTTGAATACGTTTATTCTGTCATCGCCTTTAAAATGACTTTTGTGGTGTTTTAGAGGAATTTGATACCAAAATGGCTTCACAGGCTTGACATTTTACTGTCATTTTATGTAACCGTTTGAAAATTATTAAAGTTGCCTTTAGATGTCATGGTTGTTTTATTTTTCAGTGTTTTCTTACTCCACATTATCAGATGACATTTTCCTTTTTATGTTTGGTGTACACAGTCTGCAAATTTATAAATTACATAGTATGTGTTGTTAAACAGGCAATTCGGGTCCTTAAAGTTCAGTCATATAGCTCTAACTACAAACTTTGTTATTCATTCATCTCTTTTACAAGAACTACTGAAGCAAAACACATGTTATGTTAGTTTCAGTTATCGTTGTTCGTGTAGATAATTGTTTCGTGTTACACTCTGAAATCACTTTCAATTTCAATCTGATGAACGTATCAACTGTGCAGCAGTCCATGTTTGTGTCTATGGTGTTACGAACAATATTGTTGTCTTGAAGAAACTTTTGAAATTAACACATTCAAGATGTGTTAAATGTGTGTTTGTTAATAGCACTGTGTTTGGACACAAAATCCTTCACCCAGAATATGTGTTTACTATACAACACTCCCTTACTCTATATCTAGTAACGCCAGACTGGGAAGCAAATCTTCCTCAGAGACTCCACTTTGGAAATTGCTCTGATGTTGAGTATCAAACTGTATGTTTTTTTGCTATCTATAGTTTGATACACAGCACAATGAGCCATTTCCAACACAAGACATGGTCTGTAGAGAGATAAAGGTTAAAGGTCTCCTTAATCTGTCTCCTCTGGTTTTAAGGTTGTGATTATTGTTGTGACTTTGCTGTGCAGCTGCCACACAAAGCCAAGTAGTACCTCAGCCTAAAAAAAACCCCAATGTGAAATCACTTCAGCACTGCTCCAAACATTTAGAATATGATTTCATGCCCATGCACTTTAACATTCTTTATAATCACTTAAACATTTTCCCCCAATGGCCAAGACATGCGAGAGCAGCTGCTCGCTACAAATGTTAACATGAGTAAGGCCATCCGTAAGGGACTGGCAGACATGCTAGTGTTGCTTTTAAGAGACTGACAGATCTGCTAGAGCCTCACATGTTTTGCCAGGAGTTATCGAAAGGCCAGTTAGATCGCAGAACCAAGGATATACCCAAAGGGACTAATTTGTAAGTAGCGGCCCTCATACAATATGTAAACATCACACCCAGCCTCGCTGTCCGGGGCCTTGCTGAGGGATCAGGATGTAGGATTAAGTCCACTGGAGGGTTGAAGCTGAAATAGACACAAGGTAGACATAGCGATATGTAAGTGAAAGCGGTCCAATTTTCAGTAGCCACTTCTCCACAGCAAGACCAAGAGGAGCTCAGCAGGGCCAGAGGGAACTCAAAGTGCGTAGAACATAAATTGAAAATTTTATTTGAAATTAGAATCCAAGTGATAAATAATGTGTGTTGACATCAAGAAGGGAAAATAAGCAAGGTTTGTATTTGTTTTGAGGGAAAGCGAGTGTCACGAGGTACGAACTGATTAGTACTCGCAATCCTTGGGCACGTAATGGGAACCAAGCAACTGAGGCTAACGCAGCACTCTCAGGAATCTTCACAGTGACACTCTGGCTCGCTTTCCACCTGGCATCAACGTGCAGGGTGATCGGATTGTAATGAGATTGAGCAAAAACCCATAAAGCCTTAGGTGTACACTCACCCGAGTTGCAGTGAATATTTGATCACCCAAATCAGAGGTGGATTTGGCCACATTGACAACAAAGTGTAAATGTAATGTGTCTCCAAAAATAGATTGTTAGGGTACTCTTGGATGGGAACAAGCAAGACAAGGCATTTACTGTCAGTTTTAAAGGATGCAATATTGCGAGAGGAAGTGACGGTCTGCCTTTTATGAATCAGAATTCTATCTCTATACCAGAGATGCATTGCAATATCAGTTGTAAATGTGAACCAGCTAAATTATATCTGGACACAATCGTGATAGGAGACACGTTAATGTCAGATCTGTAGGGGACCTTTGACACACCTGCGTGTCACACCTCAATGTGGATTTCACTTTGAGTCTAAAGTCATTCCTGATCATTCCAGGTCAAAGGCTCACTGGTTTTATCATCATTGTTACATCTTTTCGATGTAACTTTCAGTGTCCTGGAAGTACAAGGAACGGCTTGTCTTGAAATGGGCCCATGGTCAGACACCTTTGGCCAAATGTTCATAACCTCATGCTTCAAACATTCATTCCAAATGCTCTGACCTCACTCCACTGCTAACACCATTTGCTGTGGCTTTCATGGGCCAAATTTGTTCCGACATAGATCTGAGTTGATGGATCTGAAAGTCTGTGAAATGCTAAAGTTTCTTTGGCTCATGTTTTTTGGAGGTAACAGGCAGACAAGCCCTTGGCTGTGAGAAAGGCCTCAGTTGTGGTGATTTTCCATAACAGACGAGCTGCATTATTAATAGTGTTCCCACGTGTATGGTGCTATCCAGAAAGCCCTGCTATCTTGTCTAAGGCTGCGTGTGTGTGTGTGTGTGTGTGAGATGGAGGGAGAAGAGAGAGAGAACACTGATGTATTGCCAATGGGAAACATGTGGCATCGTAATGTATGGTTAGCCTTTGTTAGAACGTGGCACATGGCAGTAACAAATCATATGACGGCCATCTCCCATTACCTCCAAATACGAGGCTCCATGATGAAAACAGTATTTAACACAGAAAAATCTGGAGAGAAAAAAACTCACTGCATCCTACAAATCCATAAAAGTGTGTAATATTTATGATGAGCAGTATAAGCAAGCAGACCTGTGCATGCAGTCTAATGCACAGAGCTTGTACACAAATGTGACAATAGTGTAACTAAATGTAAATGCTTTAATTTATTGATGGCGATCTGCAAGTGAACTCAGCATTGGATATCCCATCTTGCAAGTGAGTTAATGCCAAATGCATATGCACAAGAACGTGTGTATCATCATATCACTGTACGATGATTTACGAGCGTGGTGTATAGTACTCAAGTATTAGAAACATGTCAACCATGTAGATAAGATATTGGGGAAAGTCCATGATGGTGCTGTCTTTCACAACAGTAAATCTGCATAGCACGCAGATAATCTTTATCACTGGAACCTGTGATGATAAGACATATGATTCAGATGCAGATGCAGTTTCCTGGAAATGACATTATAATGAACTTTTTACTACGAAGAGCAATTCTTTCTCTCTGCGTGCAGGAGCCAGATTGATGCACAGGTTGTCATGCCTTGTGTATACCTTGTTACTTACAATAGCCATGCTGATCAACATTTTTTATCCGTTCAACCACTGGGACTGTTGGCATATTGTGTGGACCCATAGCTGGATCCCCGGGGTCAGCTGAAAGCAAGAGTGGGAAAGCAAGTTCAGGCCCTGGGCCAAGTAGGGCTCTGCCCTGCCCAGAGGCCCACATGTAGCATTCTGAAAGTACTTGTGCCGCCCGCCCCTTACCCTAACAAAAGCTGGACGTCTGTCAGTGGCGGGCCAGCTGCAACAAATGCCAAGAGATTAATCAATGTAAAGAGGTTGAAGGAGGTTAATGAAGTAGGTGAGAGGATGGATAAACAGAGAGTCAGGCAGACATACAGAGATGTCGCTTGGAGCGCACCGGTCTGAAAGAGCGAGCAGAGCGCCACACACAGAAACCCCGATCACACCAAGGCACATTGTCCTCTGTGGTTGCTAGGCGACCGAAAGGACACACACACACACACACACACCACATAGCGGGTAATTTATTTGTATACATCTGTGTCCAGTCTCTGGGAATGGATAGCCAAAAAAGAAGAGCTGTTGCTTTGGCTTTAGTTTTAGAAGGGAAGTAAAATCCCGAACCAGAAAGGTGATTTTGGATGCATGACCTTGTTCTTGATTTTCAATTTATATAGTTCCTCAAATTCATAGACTGCTAAAATAACCTTCTCCTCTGACGACGCAAAGGTTATCAGTAGTGAAAACCTTTATGACACGCCTCGTCTTTTATCTGATTGGCTAAGCGACCAAAATGTGACATTGACGAGCAGCACTGCTGACTTGAAATATCTGAACTTTTCTCTCTCAGTGCGACGCGCCTAGAAACTGTTTGGCAAGCATCACCGAATAGGAAAGCAGCAGGCGCATCATACCATAGGAACGAGCTTCAGTGTGATCGGCCCCCTAGGTTGCGGATATGGCTTCAAAGGGGGTAATGTGATATCTATCCAAGAGAGGGGATGGATCATGTTTATTTGTTCCTTTCAATAGGCATACTCCAACATCGTGACCCTACTTACAATTGTATAAACAGCAACACTGGATACAACCACATGTACTTTGTGGGGAACATGATAAACACTAGTGTTTACAGAAATGAGTCAATCGTCATATGTGCGCACTCCGCACACTGGCTGTGCATCAGTGGTATTATTTTAAAATGTGATAGAAGATTTTCAGCTTTGCGAGTTTTGCTAAAGTTTTATCAATGACGGATTGATATGCTGACTGGAGTGAGTTTGGCTGATGACAAGTGGTATTGATTCTGCTGTTTTGTTGTATTTTTTAATTCAAAATTATGATCTTTTAAATGAAGGACAATGTTAAAAAAAAAATATATATATATATATTGGCAAGTAAAAAAAGAAAGAATGTGTAGTCAGGAACCAGGGCCCTTATTTATCAACAGTGAGTAGAAAACATTCAAAATGTTGTCATACGAACAAAATGTGGTACAAAAGTACAAGTACAAAAAATATATTTATTTTATCAAACAGCTGCAGACAGGTCGTACGCACACCAATGTTGATAAATCCCACACGTTCTAAACCACCATGCTCGTGCACATTCGGGTCATTTGCATACAGAAACGCCCCCAGTCAACCATATATGGTAACAAAACATCAGTTTAAAAGCCATGTGAATATGGCATTTTTTCTCACTGGAATAATGACACAGAGAGCGAAGGAAATAAACTATTCTGCAACAGAAATAGTGGACCTGATTGAGTTTTGTACAGGCTGTTGGTGGTTGTTTGCTTTATGATGATCACCGACTGGCGGTCATAGTTCACCCTCCTTTTTATTTGCCACTTCATTCATTAACCGAATGAAACCCCTTTCTGTTGACATAATGAAAGTCGTTGTGTGACGATGTTTTTATTGCTACGTGGGTTCGGTCTATTGCACCTGTTATATTTAGAAATCCAGAAATGCCGCGAAATTACGGTGGGTTTCCTCCCACAGTCCAAAGACATGTGTGTAGTATGTATATGATGATGTAGTATGTATATGATGATGCAGTATCTATATGATGATGTAGTATGTATATGATGATGTAGTATTTATATGATGATGCAGTATGTATATGATGATGCAGTATGTATATGATGATAGTATGTATATGATGATGCAGTACGGTATGTATATGATGATAGTATGTATATGATGATGTAGTATGCCATATGATGATGTAGTATGTATATGTAGTATGTATATGATGATGCATGTATGTATGTATATGGTATATGATTGTATGTAAATCACTTTGGATTAAAGCATCTGCCAAATGCCGTAATGTAATGTAATGTTACGTTAAAATGTAATGAAATTCCCGCTTGATCTCAGCTTGTTGTGGAATAGTGTAAG
>OMOT01040238.1:0-12080 GCA_900312575.1 Acanthochaenus luetkenii | reverse complement strand
TCCAGCTTCTCTTACTATTAAGGAGGCTAGTTCATTAGAAATAGACCTGGATGTGGATGTGGGTGCTGCTGGTGCCTTTGTGCTTGCTGGATTGTCTGTGTCTTGTCTGTCTGTGCTTCCTCGTATTACAGGCACCGTTGAATTGGGCCGAACCTGATTGGTTGACCGCAGCTCGTGCAGAATAAAGCAGCGCTGAAGGGCGTATTGAAATACGCCCGATCACCATTACGGCTGCGCATATAAGTTTTTTATATATAGAGCAGGAAGTCGGAACGTTAGAGTCGATTGCTTTGTGAAACTTGATTAGTTGTGGCTGAAATAAACTGTTATTCAACTGTTTCAAATGTAAAAATGCACTAATAACCTGTCATTTTAATTTGTCTAATTCAATGCATGCATGTTATGCCTACATTACATAAATGAAATATAGTGTCAGACAATTATATGCAAACTGAAAAATAAACGAGTTCTGTTAAATATATACTTTTCGTTTTTATTTCTGAAATGTATTAGAAGTTTGGAAGTAGACTAGTATGAAAATAATGGGGACTATTGTAAGTCGCTTTGGACAAAAGCGTCTGCTAAATGATGTAATGTAATGACTGGTCAAACAAAAAAAAAGATAATCTGACATGCTGACCGCCCCACCTAGCAGAAAAGTCACGACACGCCACTGGAAGTTCTATGTAATGAGCATTTTATTTTATTTTATTTTATAGAGTCTCTCATGTGGCTCTACAGCAACTGCAATTCTCAGGGAAGATAGGTCTGTTTACCAGTCTGTCCAAGATTGCCTCTGCTCTGTTTCAATTGTAAACATCTGTTATCTTACCTGCTGCTTGACACTGGTTGAGCTGAGTCAAAGACTGCCCTGATGACTGCAGCTTCTCTCAGACTGGTGCAGTACAACTCCCTACAGTACACATGGCTTCATGGAATAGGTGAAGATACCAATGACGTCCATTCAGGCTAGTTAAACAAGAACAGAGTAGGATTGGGTGCAAACCACTGGCGTTTGAACAAGCATCATGATATTTATCAGTCTTATGTATTACATATTTGTTAGCATGAGTGGTCAAAACTAAACAGGACACGGAAATAGGGCGGCAAAATTGAATATTTACAGCATACAATGTATATTACTAGATCTAGGAGATGGCATTCCTTTGTAAACACACATCACCGCATGTATGTCACTGATGCATAAGTAATATTAGGTGCCATTACCAATCAAATTCAGACCGAGTTTGATCTACCTCAAATCCAAACTCATCGGCAGAAAATAGCCCTAATTTACATATATACATACTCAAACAGGTAGATACATTACAAGCAGGATGGATGAATACAAATGCCACAGTCACAGCAAGTTAGCTATTGAGATCATTTTTGGCTTATCACCAATTCTAATTGAGCCAATCAATGTAGCCATTTGCAGAAGTAAACAACTGACATAAGACCAATGGTCTACATTGCTGCCAGTTTGGCTTGTCACAACAGAAATAAATGACCCAGGTTTTTCTGTAATGTGCTGATGTAGTTGATTTCTATACATGATAAAAATGTGAATGTCGATAAAGGTGCAAAGGTTTTTACTGCCTCATATTGCAAAACGACCACAATATATATGCAGGAGTTGATAGGGTTGCTGATCAATACCAATGACTCAACGATTAATTGGCCAGCTGCTGAGATTTCTGGCTTTCTAAACATTATCTTAATAATTGAATGCCTGCCTTCGCCTTATTGGCTACTCTTGTATGGTATTTAACAAGTTCAATTAGTAAAAGCTAGTACTGAAAAGTGTGTGTTAGGATAGCAAACCATACTGTCACTAACAAAGACTATGGCATGTAGCTATAGCTACAGTAGCTATTGTTCTGTCTCCAAAAGAATGGCAAGATTATTGTAGTGTCAGAAGTCAGAAACTTTGAACTTAAGGTTGTGACTGTTTCAGATATCAATTTCTCCCTTTTCTAAAATATATAACATTGATTTTATAAGACATCTCAGTATGAATTCATGAAAAGTTCACCTTTACCATTACTTGTCCTGAGAATCAAACAAATATAACAACACAAATACAATTTACACAAATATTAAAGGTTTCATTGCCTTTTTTCATGTTATGTTTCATGTACAGTATGTATAACACACTGGATGCAATATTTGATCCACATCATTTGATGCAACACCACAGCACATTTGCATTTCACCACGGCCATGGCCTTGATAATATATTTTCTGTAGAATGAGCTTTTCCTCATCCATGTCTTGGTTGCTTGTGAAGTCAGTCAGTTTTATCAATCTAGTCTGGTGTCAATCACGTTGTCTACAGATGATGGAAATTAGGATGTCAATGCACCTGTAGCCTAATCCTGCCTCCAACTGCTGTTAGAAATATAATAATTACCAGTTGAGCACACATGAATGACCCAACAAATATGACAAATGAAGTCTCTTTTCTCTGACTCCCAAAGTGCCAAGATGTGATGTTTAGTGGTTGGAGAGCATGGAAGCCTAGTCAACAACTAATGGTAAAAGTGATGTATTTTATCATTATATGTTATTGTTGGCATTCCATTGATAATAATTAGAATTGTTGAATGTCTCTATTTTCATTTATTTTCAGTTGATATGCAGAAACCTTTGGCCAATAAATCAATTAAATTGTATATTTCATGTCAGATGTGCAAACTACTTTTATTTCAGGCTCCATTCTATAATATTATCATTAATATCAAAATGTCCATAAACTTGTGGTTAAACATGTGGTACATGTGGTTAAAGCTGCTACCAGTATAATTTTACACTTGATGACATTGGCGACCCCTTGATTCCATCAGTGGTAGTGTTTTACATCACTGTCGAAAAGACAACTCACCATTTGCTCCCCCCTCTGCAGAGAGAAGACAAATGTGTATACAGAACATGTGACATGAAACTGTCATCATTGAATAAAAATAAAAGTATGGGGAAATAATTATTTTTCCCAGAGCACAACACATGTTCACCAGGCTTGTCCAGTGTTACAGTCTTGCTAAGCGTTGCAACTGCAGTAGCTAATTCTATATGAGACAAAACCAAAAAAAATAGCTGGGGAATATTTTGGTTACCAATAAAGCAGCTTTGCGTAACAGGTGTAGAATTTAAGTACGTTTGTCCAATGCAAAAAAAAGCCGCTCTCTCACATTGTATTGAGTGACGCCCAGTGTTACAGGCAATGTGTGTTTTCAGCTGCATTGGCTAATCTATGCATGACAAACCAAATTTGGCCATCGAATAAACTACAGTAGATTGAGCTAGCAAAGCAGTTTTGCAGAAAGCAAACAATAAAGTGCTCTCACCTCCTATTGAGTGGTGCTTGGTCGCCCGGTGTTACAGTTACATGTGTTTGTAATTGTGGTGGCTAATCTTGACAAAAAATTACTTTTGCCGGCTAATATTTTACTTACAACTACCTTGAGCTACAGGTGAGGAATGTATTAAGTTTGGTCAATGCTAACGAAACATTTTGGCAAACAGCTACCATATTTTAATACTGAAAGGCAGCTAACCTACCAGAGTATAGCAATATAGTTGAGTGGATCTATTCTACTTGACAAAACAATGGGTGAATGATGTGGTTTATTATTCCAGGACTTTAGTAACTTAAACTACAGCAACAGTTGATGCTGCACATCTAGCGTTGGACTGTGCAGCATCTGTACTAGTCAATGTATTTTTTCACCTCGCCTACAAGCAGTCGTCGTCCTGTTTTGGTTGAAGCCCCTCTTTTGTGCCGTAAATCAATCCTGCACATTTTGTGGGGAGTCATACCACGGGACACATATAATAAACCAATTTTCACCGCGATGATCTTGTTTTTCTACAGCCATTATACTATACTATCAAGAAATTATATATTGAAGTAAATATTGTAGAAGCTGTGATAAAGATAGTAAAGTAGTTAGTTGTTCTGTGTTTAAATTCCCGACCAGGAGATAACAGTGTTGCTCTCTTGTCAGCCCCCAGCATAGGGACATAAACAAGCAATCTTTACGACAGCAGTGTGCATGCCTCACAGCCACTGGTCATGGCTGAAACCGGAAATATTTGACCAGCTCCTGTGGTGGTCAAGGCTTAAGTGAGGGCTCATTTTGGGTTCCACAACAATGAGGGCTCTCCCAAGATGGACATGAGTTATGCTGTTTGCAAACTGCCATGCCAAAACTAAACTTAGGGAACACAACAAATTTGAGAGCACACTTGGTGAGGACCATCCGGATGTTAAGCGGCTTACACTAAACGTGGATCCCTCCAACTTGGACAACTTAATACACCAAAGTTACCATTGACCTTAAGTTGCGCAACAAAAATTACTAAAACCACGTCCACACTAATCCAGATCAATGTAAAACGCATTGTTTGTTAAATGTTGCAATTGATTTTATTTTGTATTGATAGAGTAAATTGTTAACTCCTCCATAACACCCTCTGAAATACAATACGTTTGTGCGTTCTAGTGTGTTAAACAAAACAAAAATTCCAAGAGAATGCAGCAATACTGTATTAGTATCCGCAAAAGTATCAAATATCCGAGTTTCACTGATTGCAGCATGAATCTCTCACATGACTCTATTGCAGCTGTGAGATGCGCGCTCACTAGGAATCCTAGTATTACGGAGGCGATTCCACCGAAGTCGCATCGCATCATTAGTATTGAAAGAAAATATTGAGTCTTTTACTGTATTGTATTTTTAACTATTGTACTTTCTTTGTATAGTTGCCTGTAGCTGGCCCCATGGGCCATTGACAAGTTTATTAATGTATTTAAATGATGTAGCCTATTAGCCCGGGATCATTTAATCTCTTTTTTTTGTAGTATTATTATTTGTTATTGTTTGTTGCATCAAAATTCATTAGCACCTGCTAGAAACAATCCAGCCCCCTGTAGCTCCCCCAATCATAATTCTCTGGCACTGCCGATGAGACTTTTTATATCAAAAGTCAACATGCTCATTTCAACCTAATTGAAGTTGTAATAGGGATGCAATCTAATGAGCGCATGTTTGTAGATGACTGTGTGACCTTGATCTTGGAGCCAGTTCCAGGGCCGGAGTTGGGGTCAGGACCTCGGTGGAGCCATCCTGTGCGCAAAGTGATAAGACTTTTCCTATGTCTTAAAGCTGGGGTATGCAACTTTCTTTTTATTATTTGGCGAAAATGTCACTACACCCTCTCAGCTATCAGTGATTAAAATGGTCTGACAAAAGATCAGGCCTCTCTGATCGCCTGCCTCTGTTTTCAGGCTCTCCAAAATCATACCGCTCCCGGTAGGCCTCAACCAATCATACACGCGCATAGCTCAGTCTAGTCCTGACCGTCCTGCAAACAGCAGAGACAAAACAAATATATCCACAGAAAATTACGTAAAACAGCCATAAGGAGGTGGGGGGTTGTGTATGTTAAAATTCTAGGCTAACTCTTGCTCTTTTCTCCAAAGTTGCCTACCCCAGCTTTAAATTCAGTACTCTTGAAATCACGTCCACTGAAAATTTCCATAAATCCCTCCCTTTGTTTTGCGCCTCAGCCTTGGAACACTCACAAATGCACATGTAATTAGGCCACAGCGCATAAAATGGCACACTCAGATCAACCCATGATTTCAAGTGCAAATACCCTTTGTGCTGTCTTAGTAAATCATCTGCACTGGTGTGCAAGTAGATCCGGGCCTGTCTTTCAACAAGTTGAACATCAGTATAACTGGAAAATATTCAATGACTGGTACAGTTGTAGCAGGGTGCTTGCGTTAAACACTTGGATCATTTTGATTTCATTTACCCCTGCACCGTAACTAACACAGTACTCTGCAATCTTTCTAGCAAAGGTAACAATAATACCATACTGTAGATAAAGCTCAAAGATAATAGTAAAACAGTACCCTCATAGTTAAAGCTGCACTAGGCAATTTTACATGTTGGCAGCTCCAAATGGCAGCGAAAGGTAACTGTTTGAATGTTGAAGACTTCATTGCCCAGAAATCCTGTAAGATCAATAAACTAAATGTCTTCTTCTTACTGTTTAGTTTGGGTGGAAGTGGTGAAGAGGTTCAGCCATTGTTGTTGAGTACAACTTTCTCTGGACGGAGCATGTTTTTAAAAAAAAATTCAACTGCTTCATGTGAGATGCCTCTCGTGATAATTACGGACTAGGATAGGCTACTATCAATCAATCAATCAATCATGTTTTATTTATATAGCCCTTTTATACAAGCATGTCTCAAAGGGCTTTACATTGCATCATACTACACTACATCATCAATATAATTATAATACAATGTCTATTATATTATAACACAGGCTACTACTACTAATAATAATAATACATGAATAAATAACAGTTCAAAGTTTGTTTTTTATTTGTAATAAACAAAACATTGGTTGACAACAGCATTTATCAATATCGACAAAAAAACAGTCAATTTCAATGTAGTGCTTGACAGTAGTCTAACATGAGGATTTGCAAAGCTTCAAAAGCTTGCTGAATAATCTGATCTAAAATAAAGCCTAGTTCTTGACCGTCTAAATAAACATAGGTTACTACATTAATGTCACTCTGAAGGCCATTTAAACTAGAAAACTAGACTTTAAGCTCGACGTTGGCCAGACCAGGCTATAGCATATTTCAACTCACGACTTGGTGTACTTGAGATTGCTTTATAAATACAGTAGCATGTCCACATGTTCTGCCATCAGGTGGTTTCTGAGCATGTTGTCCAGAAGGCCGGCACTGGAGAAAACTCGCTCAGAGGGAACGGAGGTATCTTGTCTTCTCATCTTTTTCACCGGCCTCCATTCCATACTGCTCGATCATACATTTGTTGAATCCGCCGTTTCATCATCCACCAGCTTAGGACTGAGTAAGACGGCTCAACATACTGTACTCCATCAGAGACGTAAAGCCTGACGCATCCACTTCGCTTAACAATCTTGTGTCTTTCATTTCCGCAATCAGCTGGGTGGCTTTTGCGGCTCTCTGTGGACAGCACTTGTAGAAGAAACATTACCGGCGGGGGCATCTTGTTCTAAATTTGCGGTCGCGTGTTTTAATCGTAAATGATTGTTCATTGAGCCGGTACTCCTTCCTTTCACTCATAAAACTAAACCATCATGTTCCATCATGTTGCCGTCGTCGTTGTCATTTTGTAAAATACTTCAAAGCTTTAGCTTTTCCGCCGCGCCACTCATTTTGACGCTGCTAAGTCCTCCACTGTGTGGCATGTTGTGTAGGAGCATAGAATTAGAATTGGATAGAATAACCATCCCGCTGTTTGCCGTGGTAATTTGTCTAGTACACCATAAAAAGGCGCCTATGGCATTTTAAGGGTTAGTTGCTATTGTGACAATAAGTCTGGGCTGTAAGGCCATAAAGTGGATCACACTGTGGCTGTAGCCTCAACTGAAAAGGGTTAGTTTTGTAACGTTAAAAGATTATCTGTAACGACAAATTCTATGTATAGGAGTCTGCTATGCAGGTCCGCCTACACGATTGATTCTCCCTGATGGCTCTCCCACCTGTACTGATTGGTTCCTGTTGTTCCAGATCTGCTCATCCAATGAGCAGGCACAATTTTAAAATGTCATTTCATCCATCCTAAACAGATAGTGTTTCATTTCCGTGCACACATTAAATGTGTACACACCCCCATCCCTAGTCCACAGCACGTAAATAAGTGTTTTTTAGACTTCATGCTCATTTCATACATTTTTATAAGATCACATTGCAGCAACCGGCTGCTAACTGCGGTGCTTTTACTAGTTTTGTCATTGAGATGAAAAGTTGCATTACCCTCACAAAGGCATTTCCCTCCTGAGCAGAAAATGGCTCTGTGGGAAGACCAGAGAGGGGATTCAGTTGACAACATTGTAAAGCACTCACCTTCATCACTCTGCACCTGGGACTATTTCCATACCGGTCAGGTTGCATAACAGACATTATGCCCATGCCTATTAAAGCCTAGCTAGTTGCCCTCCTGAATGTCAGACTTTCAACCACACACTGTTCTTGTTCTGCTGCGTAGCCACTAAGATCTTCTCTAAAATTAAGAATACATACTCTGATTTATTCAGAAATAATTCAAATAAACCCTGCAGGATCTTATTAACAGTTCATTCTCATTCTCACTGATACCATTTTCTCGTTCTCTCTCCCTCTTGTGATTGGCAGGCATGCTTAAACTAATTGAAGCATGAAGACTCATATTGCCCTGCAGCAGCTACAGTAGGAGTATTAGCCAGATGAGAAATGGCACAGTCCCCTCCCTCTCGCTCTCTTTCCCTTTCACATACACTGTCCCTTTCCCTCTTGCTCTCTCCCTTTCACATACACACTGTCCCTTTCCCCCATTGCAACACTCAAATACTGCTCTCTCTCTCTCTCGCTCTCTCTCTCTCGCTCTCTCTCTCTCGCTCTCTCTCTCTCGCTCTCTCTCACACACATACACCCACACACACACACATATTCCTACTCTCACTGGTGCTTCCCCCTCCCTTCCTCTACTCTCTTATTATCCCATGTGCTAACAGGAGGTCAGCATTACTGAGCGCTATAAGAGACAAAAGACTAGCAATAGAGAAAAAAGAGGAAAAGAGAGGGAGGGAGGAAGCGAGGAAGAGACAGAGGCAGGAGAACAGTTGGTTTCCCTCTAAGTCTCTCGTCTTGCTATCAAGACATGCGTGATCATGTCACTAGTGTGTGGATGTGATTGGTCAAGCAGGGTGGAGTGGCGTTCATTCTGAGAGCTACAGATGCCATACACTGAGGCATCACTGCACTCAGTGTAGAGCGGCGTATCTGAGCCCAAGCAGATCACTTATCTTTCTTCTTCTCCTTCATGTCAGCTCTTCTTGTCCTCTTCGATTGTTTTATTGTATAATTGTATCTTCATCTGTTTGGGCATTCCTACCACACAGCTAAGAGGACTCAGGAGACACATTTTTTGAGTTGGTGCTGTCTTGACTCAAGTCACTAGCAGTCCTTCACTTTTCACATCATCTCCGTTTGTGCTGCAACACTCTTGACTCAGAGACCCTGAGTTGCACCGGCTGCCATGCAGGTGTCGTTTGTCTGCACTGACCACCGGGCGGTGGGCCGCAGCACAGAGGACCGGCTGAACCGGCAGAATGCCAACAGCCCCAGCACCAAGAGTAAGTTTCGTGCCGTGGCCATGGTGGCCCGCAGCCTAGGCCAGCTGTCGGTGCAGAACATGCCTTCATCCAGCGACCAGAGCATACGCACTGGCATGAAGTACAGGTAGGGTTCATGCTTGAATTAAACACCAATTTATCTAAGTAAGGGAGATATGTATATAATTAAGTACATTATAGGATGTTCTTGGAATTGGCGTGACTGTGTAACCCTAAAAATACTGAAATGTCTTGCTTTACTATAAGAATATGAGGAAAGTCCCTACCTGCTAGCAAGCATTTGGTTATACCTTCTCAAGTATGCAGTTTTATTTGAGTGGAGATATTAATTAGCACTCTAATGGGTTGATCAAATTAATTATAGTTGAAAGAACCTGCTGTGCACTGATATGATTGGAAAGCTGTAGTGTTGAGTAGGTAGGACTCAGACTGGTTTACAGCTTTTATCATATGCGTAGCCTTGTAATAACATAGATATGATATCACACAATAGCGATACAACTTCCAAGTGGTCCAAGTGTTGTTGTACATACAGTATATGATAAATATATTACAAACATTTAATAAAATAACTACAAGTGAAATAAAATTGATGCTTCTGCCTCTGTGCCATATTCTTCATGTCGCCATGACATTAATATGCAATGGGCCTGTACATGTTATCAAATGGAATTACTAAATCCCATTCTTTACTTTGAAGTGGAAATAGAGTGCTTAATATGAGCATGCCGCATTAACTAAAGTTCAAAATATTTAAAGAGGCAAAGACCGAGGGATTAGAGCTACTTCAAT
Organism: Acanthochaenus luetkenii; assembly: GCA_900312575.1. Taxonomy (NCBI): domain Eukaryota; kingdom Metazoa; phylum Chordata; class Actinopteri; order Beryciformes; family Stephanoberycidae; genus Acanthochaenus; species Acanthochaenus luetkenii. The sequence goes on along the minus strand of OMOT01040238.1, from coordinate 2,100 downwards.
TAAGAAACGTTATCCCATTCCTACATAGGCCTCTTTAATGATAACCTTAATCCAACACCCTGAACAAGCTAGAGTATGACAGATCTCCCCTCAAAAATTGCTCGTCTTTCTCTGATTCTTAAATCTGTTGGATGCATTCCTCACTGCCCACCTCCATTGTGTCATTTCTCTAATGGTAAATCAAAGGCACTCTTTAACCACTGTACAGCATTACGCAGAGCATTCCCCTCTCCTATGGCCTAATATGAAACTTGACACTGATGGTTCGCTCAGTAAGCCTCCCACTGGGCCAGCCTGTAGCCTCTGCTCTCAGCCTTTCTCCGTCTCAATGCAACAGAGACCACAGCTTCAAACGTGCAGAAATCTAATTTTAATAGATTGTACAACCCTGCTCATATATTAAAGGGAAAGGCAGATATTTTTCACATGGGTTACTTACATATGAGAATCTTGGATGTAAATGTTATGACCTGTATTAAAAACTATTTGTATTAATCCATCTTTAAATGACAAACTATTTATCCATCAGAATGAAACAGGAAAAAGCACTCTGATTTAATCTGCTGATAAGTCTCAATTGTTTATTGAAATATTAGCTGGATATATTAATAAATAAATTACAGTCATAATACAAAAAGTGTTCATATATTTGTCCACATTCAACACATAACATTTCATTCTGATAGGATGAAAGGATTTTATTTCCCTATTCATCTGTGGTGCCTCACATTAAATATTGAAATATAAATTATTCAAAGATGCCATATTTGCCCCCATAGTTCACAGAATGTGCTGACGTGTCTGTTTCACTACCAGACACAACACACACCAACAGCCTGTATCTAAGGTGACATACAATCTTAACTGTCTAGGACACAGGTTATAATGACAGTAATAATTATAATGATAATAACACTATTATTTAAAAGTGCTCCCCTAAACACTTGCTGCAGATGTAGCAAGACAAGCAAGGTAAATTATTATAAATCACTTCACATTCTCCAAATAGAAAATACAATAATGGGAGCTTTTGCCAAATTGTCATCCAAGCAGGTTTGTAAAAAAAGGAAGATACAGTTTCTTTGGGAGTTGGCTTACCTTTGGCTCTTAATCTGTCCTGTCACACAAATGAGCCCTCTCTCTCTCGCGGTGGCACACGATGCCTGGCATTCTGCGAAATTAAACATCTTACTGTAGCATGGAAACATCGTGCTTTCACCATCTCAAAAACTCAGGCTCGCACAGCAGTACTTACCATTACTATTACTTTTGGGATCATAATTTGTTTCCCCCGTATTAGAAGTAAGCTACTGTTGCTCTGTCAAAGAGGAAGGAGGAATAATCTGTTAACTGGTTTATTCATGGTACCAGGGAATGTTTCAGAACATATGTCAATATGTGGTGTATTGGTAACGTTAAGTAGCTAAGTCTTTCGCTGGCGTCAGAGCGTCCTGATTTCAAAATTAAACGAGGCTGCACCAGGATAGGAAACAAATGCATTTGACTTTGTATTAAAAAGACAACCTAGATGGCTTTGATTCTGACGTGCCATTACTAGCATCCCAGACGCCGACATACTAAACTACAGACCTGCACTGTGTTGTAGCATGCAGATTCCAGACGTCTGCTCTGTGGTGGCTCAAACCTTCACAAACAAAGTGGCGTGGCGTCCACTAGGGGCGCTAGGGCGCCGCCCCTCCTGCCGGCCCAAGTGGAAAAAAACTATTCCAATAGATCAATAATTTGTACAATTGTTGTCTGTATGTGTATGCAATTAAATTGTTATATTCACATAAATGATATATTCTAATAGAAAAGTGGGATGACTGATGAAAAAACACTGCTTGCTGCCTTTGTCTGAGTGCCGAAGGGCTTAGTTTTGTTACGCCTGACGGGAGCAGCGCAAGTTAAATGGAGCCGAACCGGCCCACACGGGATTGGTTGAGGACAGCTCGCGCTGAATAAAGCGGTGATTGGGTAGATTGTCGCCATTGCGGCTGCGTGCATAGAAGATGTTTTTGAGCAGGAAGTCGGGAGAGTAAAGTCAGCTCGCTTTAGTGGCTGGAGGAACAACCTGCTCCTAACTGATGATTCTGTGTT
>OMOT01040235.1:0-18035 GCA_900312575.1 Acanthochaenus luetkenii | reverse complement strand
ACAACAACAACAAGAACTACTACTGCTACAACAACAACTACTACTACTACTGCTATAACAACAAGAACTAGTGCCACTACTACTGCTACTACAACTACTACTACTACTACTACTACTGCTACTACAACAACAACAACTACTGCTATAACAACAACTAGTTCCACTACTACTGCTACTGTGGAGGAAACATGTCAGATTACAGCTACTACAACTACTACTGCCACTACTGCTACTACTACAACTACTACTGATAATAATAATAATAATAATGATAATAACTATATCAGTCATTACATGAAGATCATCACTCAGTATATTTAAAATATAGAGGATCCGGTCTGTAAAAGTGTTATTTTGTCAACCAAGAATTTAACTTGCCTACTATCCATGAAAAGGTATGATGATTAGCTTTAACTTTGCGCTGCCCATACTTTTATAAAAGTACAAGTTGCAAAGTGCCACATGACAGTGAGGAAACTCACTCAGTTTGGGGTTGAATGATGCTGGATGTGCCGTGTAGGTAAAGCATGCCCGTGCTGCGAAAGAACTTTACCAACATGTACAGAAAGACATTGGATCAATAACCAAGCTTGCAGTTCATTTCGGTTCAAATTTGGCCTCTTGAATATCTTACCATGTGTGTTTATCGCAGCGTTCCTTCACGATATCTACTTCATTTGGTGTCAGCTTTAGATCGTTGCTGACACTGACCACTGGCCTCGCCCTGTAACAGAGAAAGACAAAATGACTTAGGATATATCGTTCACTAGTTTGAGATTTGTCATCTTAAGACTGGAGTAAGAGTGAGAAGAACATGGCATGGGTATAGTGAAAAGGAATGCTTTTTGGCTCTGATGCAGCTGAAAATGAGAGCTAAACATGTGCAAAGGTTTGTGGAAATTTGATTGGTAGAATAATAACGATACTAATAATCATTATTTATATAGCACTTATCTAAAAGCAGAGTCTATGAAGTACTTCACAAGACTGCTTAATATTATTGTTTTAATATGTATTTTAAAAGATGATATTGGATATGCTAGCCTGAGTTTACGCTGAACACCTAATATGGGACTTCAGATATAAAGAGTTTGATTGAAACAGGCAGGCGCTGGACTGGAACTAAAACCTACTCAACTCAATCATATCCATATTGGACAATACCTGTGCTATACTTAAATACGTAACATTACCTGTAAACAAAGACGGAATCCGAGAGTGATCCAACAGCCAGGTCAGGGTACTGATTGTCATCCACGTCCAGGTTGCCAGACAGAGAATATCCAAATAGAGTTAATCTTTTGGATCCTGATGAGAGAACCTAAACATGCCACAATAAAGCAGAGTACAATTTCAAGTACCTTTCAATCATGCTGTTTTTCACGTGGTTCCATGGGCGGGAGACGTAACCGCTCAACTACCTCGTGCTGCCCACGTTTTCCCAGCCAGGGATTTGAACCGGCAACCTTCAGATCACAAGCCCAACACCCTCACCTGTGCTGCTTTTTTGTTGATGCCATCCGATGAGCCGTAGTAGAGGTACACTCGACCGGAACCGTCATATGGTGCTCCCACTGCAATATCTGTCAGTTCAGAGCCGCAGCATACAGCAAGTTAGACAGACAAATCAATAGGTTACTTGTGCAACCCAGGTCGCTTGAAAGCAGGACACACCTGAAGGCAGGACCCACTAGGTTTGGGACGTGAGTCTTCATAGGCAGCAAGTTAAAGAAGCTTTCATTCTTCTATCGCTATGCTACATATTGTGGCATGCACGCCTTCATCCCAGCTCGAAATAATTCTAATTGATTCTGGACGATATGGAATTTAAAAAAATATGTAACCTGTAACCTTCAATTTTAACTAGTCAGCACACGACAGTTATAGAAACCTCACAACCTCCGTAACCATCTTGATTGACGTCTCCTATGTTTTCAACCGCCAGGCCAAACATGGAATCTTTATGTCCAAGAAGTTGGGCGGGATCGATCTTCTCCCAGTCTTTTCCTTTGTTGTTGATATAGATATAGACCGCTCCTCCAACCGCACCATCTTTGACAAAGAACTCTGGTGCCCCCACAGCAAGGTCCTCCCACCTGGAAACCCCAGAGGATCACCAACAGCACACTGACTTGGACAACAATCAATAACATTCAACGAAAACAGTCTCATGTTTGTAGTGGCAGAAGGCTGAATATGTACAGTGTATGTACAGTGTATGTACAGTGTGATGTGTGTAGTCTACTTGCACTCAATGTGAGGTTCTGTGGTTCCTGTACCATGTTTGCCTGTATGTACCCTGCACCAATGTCAATTAGACAAATTCCTGCACATTAATTGTACTTTTAAAAAGCACATCAAGTTGAGCATTCTATGAAAATCGAAGTATTTGCATATATATTTCACAGCACTGGTTTGAATCTACTTATTTTCTGCAATTAAAAACTGCACTTCTGCACTGATAAAATATACCCAGTGAGTTTCACTTAATTGTTAAATACATACAATAACAATGTAAGCATATTAATTCGAAGAAAAAAAAAAAGGACAAATGTTAGATATAATCCGGACCGTCACTACGTAGGATTTTGTTGTTGTTGAAAAGACAGAAATCTCAGCACCTTGCAAAGTTATTATTGAGTCATTATTATGGTCATTTTGTGCTATGGAGTAGTCAAAATTGAACGTATTGCCCCTTTAAAAGAAAAACTAAGAATAATGTATTAATTAAAAGATGTAAACACCTAACCTACCCATCTCCATTGAGATCCACCACTGCCACGTCATAGCCGAAGGAGGAGGCCAGGCCTGGACCAGAGAGAACCAGCGCCACAGACAAACCTCTCTCTGCCAAAGGGTCTGTCTGAAGAAATGTCACCTGGCCGCTGTATCCTCCCCTTGGTGCTCCTGATACTATGGTCAGCTCACCCTTCCTGGTGAGGGCCATTCCAGAGTCAATTGAGAATCCTGGGTGACAAAAATGAAGTGTCTTCATAAAGGAATAGGGCTATAGTTTTGGGGTACTACTAGATGTGGCAGAAATCCCTGACTGTGACCACACTAGAAACCGACCTAGGTAGCTGTTCCTCTGGAGAGGAATGAGTCGGGGGTTAAATTTGTCGATATCTCCAGTCTCACGAGGCTCTTCACTGGACACCAGCAGGTTGTCCAAGAGCTCCATTCGTACAATTCCTTTGAACGACAGAACAGACGAAAATGCAGAATAGCAAGACTTAATAATCCTGCGTCAAGTGAAAAAAAAGAAACAAGTGGTACCCCCAAATCCTCCTACGCCTGGTCCATTCAAACAGGTACCGTAAAACAGACAGTTTCAAATGAAAGCCCGTCTCCAACAGTGGCCTGTCTCAAATACATGTCAGGTCATTTTGGTTGATGAAACTACTATTGGTAGTTGCATGGTACCTTTCCACTGGTAAGCCCCCGGTGCTCCAAATAACAGAGATCTGTTGTCCTTGGCAAACGATGCTCCATGACCCTGTTGGCAGTAAGCGAACCACTCTTGGTCCCTTTGACGTCTGTTTAGGTGTTCAGCATCACAAACGACCCTCCTCCACGTCCTCTTTGCCGTTCCCACACGTAGGTCATCTCCTAAAATGTAGCATTGGCCAGTCACCAGGTGAGGGACGTAAAGGCTTGGGCTTGGGCTCCACTGCTGATATCGATGAGCACACGTCTACGAGGGACGGATAAGTGATAGATGAGGGAACGATAGAGATACAAAACAACTTTGATTTATCTATTGTGTGTGATGACTCCTTTTGACGTGCGTGTGGTCCCCTTACCATAACGCTTTTACCGGGACCTTGGCTTGTCACCCTAACCCCCATCCACTGGTCATTTATGTCTTTACTATCAAGGAACTCTGGAAGTTGAAAGGAAAGCTCATGTCAGTATAATGGCAACACACTGAACACACAACGGTGAGTCGTAAAATGTCAGATAGAACAGTCAAACAAACCGTCATCGTCAAACCCAATAGGCTGACAGCGCTCGGATGTCGCAGCAAGTTCGCATTGGTAGACAACACCCGTAACATTTGCTTGGTTCTGATGTTTTGAACGTGGCGCTCCTACCAGCAATCTGGAGAAACACACCTTAAGTGTAAGTGTCATTTGGTAAGACACTGACATGCAATTCTTTTATAATTTTCACAAGCGAACGTACCTTTGAAGTATTAATTACTTATCCCTTAAATAAACAATGCCACTACAATTCTGAACTCTTTATTTGCACAACTTGATTTAACGTCATCGAACGTGATCAGATCGTTTCATTTCACTCACAGTTTCTTACTGACGGGGTTTAGCTGCTGGTGCAAGGCGATGGAAAATCCGAAGAGGCTCCCCGGATCCCCGTTTCTCCTCAGTACGTTCTGGGTGTCCAGATTGAACGCTGCAACATGAAGGATCTGGAAGTGCCAAACGCTCCACACATACACCGGGACTGTTCCCCAATGCTTTGTCATGGTTCGAATCGAGTCGGCCGTTTCTCACGCAGTGCCCTCGCTCTCTGAGGGCAGGAGCGGGAGTGTAAAGCGCAACGGAACAATGGGATTGGCCGTACAGCAGGTGCTAACTGACTCACTGCAGACGTAGACAAACAAGGTGTGGTGGCAAGACATGTATCTGCAACTATAAGCTGCACCGTACAACTTTATAGCTGCGGTTAATATTAACCGTTTCCCCTTTTGAGGAAACAAAGTCAAACGTGAGACACGACCTTTGATCAAAAGTCTTTTCTGGTGGGAGCGTGTTGACAGGTGACCGTGGCTGGTTAAAGAGGAGTCTGAATGTGATATGTATCGCCCCTCGCTGGCTCTGCAAAAATGTATGCAAAAGTGTAAACATGGACATGGTTGAATGTCCTGAAGTCCTTGTCGAGGCTAGATTGATTTATTGGACACACAATGACCTCTTGTTCAGCAACACCCTGCTGCTCATTCACACCTGGGAACTGCCTTGTATAGCTGAATGTTTTTTTTGTTTTTTTGTTACTGTTGCAACACCACTGGAGTTCCAGATGGTTATTTTAAAGAAGGCTAGCCGGGTGGACAGTCTGTCCAATGGCAAATACTAATTGCTAGCATTGGTCCAAGCCAGTACAGCTAAAACAGTGAGGCTAGGAAAAAATCGGAGGTGTCCCCTACGTACTACTTTGGGGCTCAGTTAGTTAATGTCAAAATGTTAAAAATGGGTGCACTATCCCTTTAAGGAACTGTAGGACATTTTAAGGCCTCTATTTCACCAGGTGGCACCAGAGTATTTGTCACTAAATGAATAACACATTTGACACTGGGTCAACATTTCCTGTCCACTGGGCCGGCCAACTGCTGTACTCAGTGTAATAGCTAGGAAACTATTTTCACTTGATTATACAGCAGTTGATCAGGTCATTTTATGGTATAAGTCTATTATATAAGTTGAAATGCTGAAATGTTTTGACAATTCATTGTTACTGAGACTTGTTTGGGTTTTTTGTTTAATATATTATTGTATGAATTTCATGCTTATCTCCAAATGATCTGAATGTCTCAGCCTGGAATGGATTATACATAATACTACTACTACTACTAATAATACTACTACTACTACTAATAATAATAATTATTATTGTTGTCATTATTAAAATTCTGGAAAGCTAAAAAACAAACAAACATAAAAGCTTGCTTAAAACAAAAGGAAACAAGTTCACTGGTACGTTTTCTGACAATAACAACCAACACACCACATGGCATTTATGATTAATTGGAAGGGAACACATTAGGGTGACCTGGTGAGTCAGCGGACTAAGGAGCATGCCATGTATTTGTGACATTGTGGGTGTGAATCTGGCTCATACCTTCTACTGCATAGCATCCACTCTCTCCTCTACTTCCTGTCTCCCTCCACTGGATGTTTGAAATAAATAAGAAAAAGAAAAAGAAAAAACGGAATGAATTGATCTGCCGTGTGTTTGGTGATCAGCTGAGTTTTTACTGTCTTTGTATATATATATACCTCTGGAATTAGTTTTGCATTGCAGGCCATCGTCCCTTCAACATACAGGGGAAAAGGCAATAGGACAGACAGTTGCATTCAATATCTTTTACAGTTGGTCCAAGTAAATGAACAGGGACTGATCTGGGTTGCAATATCCCATTATTCCAGGCCAAAAGCCTTCACTTGCCAGAGTTGACGATATTCCACATTGTTGTTAAAAGATGATCTGAATATTATATCATTAATTCAGAAGGTTGTATGAGCCAAGTCCATTCTCTGTAGGTTGTACATTTTACAATAATTATTTTGGGATGTGGGTATTTTGTCTTTTCATGCAAAATGTAAGAGACAGTTTCACAAACAACTACGTCTATCCATGTGCATTCATGAACATATGCATGATATACAGTTATATATACTTTCTTGTGTATTTGTGCACATACACACACACACACACACACACACACAAACACAATGATACAACCACTGACAAACAAAACAATGATGGAAAATTGCGCATCATTGTGGTTGGGCTGTCAAAGTAAGGTGTGAACTCACAGGGGCTTCTCTTCCTGTCTTGCTCTCAGTTCTAGTTTCCGGAAAGGGAGGGGGGACATAGTTTAAAAAAAGAACAGGTTTTTTCAACAACAAGGCAAGTGGAATAACTTTCTTTCCCCCCCACAATAAGAGCTTGTTGGAGTCATGCACTGTTTCCATTGCTGTAGTTTGGGGGGTTTAGTGCCTTTCTTTGGTTGTAGTTGCTGCAGGAGGGGAGAGTACTACTCATTCACTGGTTTGGTCTGTTTGTGTAGGTTAAAAAATATAACGCCATTTTTACCACTGTAATTCATTATTATTATAGCAGGGAATTGGAAGGAAATTACAGGATGTTTTAACACTACACAGGGATTGTGGTTACATATGGTTGAATCGTTAAAAATATTAATATTATGTAACATTTTTAGATAATTTCGACATTGATTTGTACTATAAATGAGTGCACATCCAGGAACTGCCAGGTACACTATCTAGACTAAAATTAACCTGTTGCTACACATCCTGTTGATGCCCCCAGTCAGGTCTATTCTGAGTAAACAGCCTAGGTGGTATGTCAAATGGAGAGAGATGGTCAGCCACAGCCTACGTCTGTAAGCTTAGCTGCTGAATGTGGTTTTGCTTGTTGTTTCCAAAGGAACTGGTGAACAGATCACACTTACCACAGTGCTGCACACAAAAGAACTTGATTCACACAAACTATTTTTGTGCCACTAGCTGGGCTAGTGGCACATTTTACCCCACAATCACCAATTCGGCCAAATTGCCTCGTGCAGCAACTCAGGCCCAGAGTTTATGACCTATATTGTACCTTATAGAGCCTTAAAAACGAATGTACAATGAAGCCTCAACATATCTCGTTCCAATTAGATACAAGAATCATGATGTATTTTACAATGACATCACTGGACACATCAAAAATCATTTCCATTGCTCCAAATGAACTTGAACTTGAACTAAATCACATCCTTACCTATAGGGAGCCGAAGCGGAAGTTTAGGCCAAAGCCTTTGCGTGGTTGACTAGCGGCTAAGTAGCTAGCGCGATTTTCTATTGACCGCAAAGTAGTCTGCAACTAAAGGCAACGAATGTAGACGATTTGCACGTTCCTGTTGTTTTAGGGTGTAGCAACTTACAGGAAATACTTTGTTTACTTAACGATGGAGAACTACATTGTAGCGTGTACCAACTGTTGATAGTGGGGCTGATCCTCCTGAGTAGGGAGTAGACTCTGTCACCTCTTCAGATGCTATTTGGGGCTAAAGTACGAGTTCAGGCTCACAAGAGTATCTACTGACATGTTTTCACAGTAGCCTGTGAAGCTGTAGCTAGCTAGCTACCATAGTTTGTTCCCTTGTCAGGGAGCTGGAACATTTCAACTTGATGAAAGCCTGCTGGGTAGTGTAGTTCGGTAACAAATTGAGTCGTTCATGTAAATAATACTGAATGGATTTTTGTGAAATTAAGCCAAGCGAGATGTGTTGCATTTTAGATTGCTTTTATGAAGTAACCTCCCATACATAGAGATTGGGTTGACGGAAATTATGTCAGCTTGGGTGCAGTAGCGTATCATTGCCAGAATTACACCAGGCAGCTATTACGTACTTCCAAAATTGTGCACTGCTGTCCACTGAGTGTCTCCACGGGAGCAGCTAAGGGTTTAGTGCCTTGCTCAAAGGTACTTTGATTGTTATTTGTGAGGGAAGGAAGATCATTACTCTTTACTTTTCACACAGTTTTTCCCAGCTGCTCCAGGGCTTCAAACCAGTCATGCTTCTTACCCTTCAAGCTATTGCCACCTAACCTGAGTATTTGACTCCCTCATGTCAGTCTGACAGAGAAACACCAGTTGAAGTGGGCATCACAAAGTATCAGAACAGAGAAATTAAAAGACAGCAAGGATTTGAACTACAGTAATCATGATTATAATGGTCAGAATAACAATATTGTATTGGAAACGCGAGCTAGTTTAATGTTGAAAACCAACGATTAACTGTACATCTTAGATGGATCGTCGGTTCGCTAGATTTCACAGGAAGTGCATCTTCTATGTTTCAACCTATCACATAGGATTTCCATCACGCTGAGGCTAAACCTTTCATTTGACGGGGAGGGCATCAGTTGCACAAGACAAAGGTGATGTACCACAATGATGGCAAGATTGGTTGCTTTGATTCTCCTTAGCACAGTGAGTAAGTGCAACTCTTATCTATTATGAGATAAGCATTAATGCAAACTATTGTTTTCTACTGAATTGTGTGTGAATTATTGCAAATATAGCATATTAGATATTACAAAAAGTATTTACAAAGGCCATGCAATAATCTTTCTGATAGCAGATACATTTGTCATTGTTCTTTTCCTGATGTCAAGTAACTATTATTGTTTGTCTCTCTTCTTTAGCCGTGATTAAAACCGTAGAGGTTTCTGACCTGATGTCTTTGACTGTGGTTGAACTGGGTGCTAATATTACTCTGCAATGTCCAGTCTCAGAGGCGGAAGTCGGATTCTTTTACTGGAATAAGCAATCTCTTGGATATGTGGCCCAAACAGTCGCCATAGAAACTGGTGGCAAAGTAACACTTCAAGGACAGTTTAACAACACACGCTTCACAGTTGGAAAAGTTGTTGCTAAGTATAATCTGACCATCAGAAATGTAAGCAAAGAGGATGAAGCAACATACTTCTGTCAAGGAGGAAACGCATATGAGAGGAATCATTTTCATGGCACGTTTTTGGGCGTGAATGGTACAGTATGTTACTTTCAATGTCTGTTATGTCGCAGCCAATCATAATTAAGTTCTAAAGTCGCACTAAAATAATAATTCCTTTTTGTTGAATTACACAGATTACAGTCGCCAGAAATGTGTCCGCCTGACACCAGTCCAGCAGGGAGACACAGTGACTCTCCAGTGTTCGGTTCACTCCAAGAGAACAGAAAACAGAACCCAGTGTCCAGGTGAACACAGTGTGTACTGGTTAAGAACTCGATCAGGAGAATCCCATCCGAGCATCATTTACAGTAACTGGAACAGGAGTGCTGATTGTGTGGGGAGTCTTTCTCACCAACGGAGCTGTTTCTACAGTTTCCCCAAAAGTATAAAGAGCCCCTCTGACGCTGGGACTTACTACTGTGCTGTGGTCACATGTGGGGAGATCCTGTTTAGCAACGGAGCTAAAGTTGACACAAGTATGTGTTTTCAATTTGCATTTAAATCATTAATCCATTCATATCATTATTGCAGACTTGTTTCTCCAGGTGCAATTTGATCTAATAGTGTTATTTAAACATGCAACCAATAGTTGTGAAAATTTTAACTTGATAAGTATTCCATTAAGTACACTTCATGTTTAGACTAGCAATATTTCTCTTACAATATTGTTCCTATCCTGCAGTTCATGCTAACACATCTGATTGGTGACTTGCATCTGATTGGTGATGAGCATTTTAGGTCGTAACACTATCACTAATACTGAGCCTATTTCTAACCATAACCCCAACCCATGCATTGAATATCTAGGCTACTTTTCACACTATTGTATCTCCTGAAACGTAGACTTATAATACATTATAGTCACTTGAGTATCAGCATTGGAATATCCAAGTGTGACTAAAACTCCTTACTACAACCCAAGGAGTAAGCCTGAGTAGTGTAATCAATCCGTTTTTGGCATGGATATTTTGGACTTAAAGATGTAACATTAACTTGTAAATTGTGCGTGTTGACGAACAAATATTGATATTTTAAAATGCCACAGTACCTCCTAAAGCAAATGATGAATATCTAGTATGAAAGCTATTTAGTTATGAATTCATATATCATTTTGCAGCTGTTATAAGGATTGCCCCATAAAGTCTTTCTATTATAAAACATCTACTACAAAAGCGAGTTGAGTGTCTGCTTGTTTTTGTTTTTCTGATTCCAGGACCAGAATTGTACCCAGTTGTCCTTGTGCTTGGGATCCTGTTGGCTTGCTGTGTGATTGTGATTGCCGTCCTTATTTTCTCCAGAAATCAAAGGCGAGCTTGTGAACATTGCAAAGGTACAGTAGGTTCATCATGTATTTACATTGTTTGATGCAGTATAGTCGGGATCCACAAATGAGCATGTGATCAAATCCTCATTCTGTACATCCAGACCTGTTATCTAATGTGTACTGGCATGAGAGGATGCCACAAATCACATGGAAATGACAAGAGTAACCATATTCCTAGAGCGTCTACGCTCTGTCTTAATGTCATGCTTCTATTCACAGGAACGGTGTGTGCTTCCTATCATCTTGGACATGACAAGTCAACTATGGATCGGTCAAGCGATCTGGTGAATATGTTGCAAACAACATTGTCCAGTGTAGTTCCAGTTGACGGGACTTTGACTGTGATACTGAGCATCATATTCAGAAAGCAGTGATCCAAGCCTGAAATGCTGAGATGAAAACTTCAATTTGCAACTGAAAAATCCTTGTTGCCACATACGTCGAACGATCTTTTCCCTGACTGTTGACCCTTGATCGGACACCAAAGCCCTATGGTCTCGACTGAAGTGGTCGATATTACCGCCCTAATGTCCGATATCTTTGTCGATAATACACAATTATTATTTGCAGGATGGTGAAGAAGAGGCGTTGAACTATGCGGCATTGGATTTCTCCACAAGGTCCGCTGAAAGAGGGAGGAAGAAGAGAGAGCCGCCACCGGAGAGTGTGTACTCTGCCATGGGACCAGACAGGCAGTGAAGGGCTTTCACCATGCAGACTGTCACACCTCATTTGGCAAAGACAATATTTGATGTGTAAACTATCACGTAGAATAGCTTCAGGCAGCTTTGACTTCTGTTTGCCGGTGAATGACATTGATTTGTTTGGTAAGACTAGATGTAAGCATGTCATCTCTACTTTTAGTGCAAGAATACATTTGTGTGATAATGTTGTTAATAGTAGTAGATTAGTGGTCAGTACTTGGATTAGTTTACGATTCTGTATGTTGCTTGGTTGAAATAATAGAAAAAATAGATATTAGTTTGTTTGCCAGATTGATTGAGTCCATCTTGAACATGCAGTCACTTAAAAATGACATTTATTATGAATGATGTCAGAAAAACATCCACTGCCATTGAAGAGAAAATCCGCCTTGATAAATAATTTCCATGTTCATATGGATATTGTTTTCTACCTCTACAACTACCAGGGCATCTTATCAAACTGTGTCTATCTTTAAAGTAATGATCTGTACGTTTTTCATATGAATAAATGTCAGTTTTTCTACTCTCTATTGCCGACTGATACTATACAATAGTGATTCAATATATACTGTACCCAGTTTCTGAAATTCTTTTGCTGTTCTAAACACCTATAATAACACCAATAAACTGATCACTCACTCGACAATGAAGATTTATCAAACAATAAATGTCAAATTATCTACAGTTACAAAGGTAGAGACAAAGAAACAGTAACTGAAAAAGTAATCGGCTTTGATACGCCTTACAGCATTATAATTACAACATATTGTCCGCAAACGTGTGCATGTAATTTTCAAGAAACCAAGTGAACAACAACAACAACAACAACACCACATGGTATGATGTAAGGACTAACTTAAAACACAATTCATCACTAGCATGAAGCTAAAGAGTCCATGTAGAAAACGTCCAGTGAATTTTCTTGCTAATGAATGATGACACCATTGCAGCGATGATGCACACTTCGACTTGGACTTACAGTATATCTTAAAACAGCCCAACAAGAAAGGTAAAAGGGAAACCAACCTACTTTATTTTTTGGCTCATATAGATACATATACATATAGATCAAACTTATTTTTTACATTTTGTGAGAAAATGTAGAAACTGTTCCTGTTTACCCTCAATATCACCTATCACCTGTCCACTGTTTTCCCCTTTCACAAACCTACTAAAACGTACAGTCGCGATTTACTAAATCAGCACCGTCAAAATCAGCACTATCAATTTGTTTTATATACAATAAAATAATATCTATAAAAATTCGTATGACACCTGACTCCGTTTTGTCTGATGCCGTTTGGTACGAGACCTGATGCCGTTTTGTCTGAGACTTGATGCCTTTTGTTCTGAGGAACGAGGCCGTTTTGTCTGATGCCGTTTGATACAAGACCTGAGGCCGTTTCGTCTGAGGAACGAGGCCGTTTAGACTGAGGAACGAGGATGTCCTCTTATGGACACCGTACTCAAGAGTACACACAGTCCTCAGGTAACTCTCTCTTCTTCTTTCCTTGTGTAGCTTTTCAGTCAGAGAAATGTAATGCAGCATAGTTCAACTCATCTCCACCAGTCTGTGAAGCAAAAAAACGTGTATTATATGTCATACGGTGCACATAGGGAGTATGTTAATATAAAAAACAGAGAATTGTCATTTGTCAATTAGAACTTACAATATCATGAGCTGGTTTGCTCAAGTTGTCATGTCTTGCTTGAGAAGAGGGACGTCGTATTCCTATGGATGAATGAAAACGGGAAAATGTTATTGTCAACCTTTTATTCTCCATTACATGTTAGATGTCAATGAATGATCCGAAGGTGACAGGTCAACTTATGTAAAATCATAAAATACAAATTCTAACTTCTGGAAATATTCCTGAATTATTGAGATAACATAAATAACATCTGTCTGAGACATACAGAGGACAAGCAGTAGGCTGACTTAAATATTACTCTTTAAACCAGTTTGTACTTAAGAAAAATGTCAGCTCCTAACTTGATTCATGAATAATATGCAAAACAAATAACATGCTACTGTTATTGTCCAGAATTTCCCCCCAAAACCTGTATTCTAAAGGTTTGCCCCATCCTGCATATCCTTACATAAGAAATGCCTGCACAATGGCTGAATACATTTCAGATCTTACCAATCTGATAAATGTTTCTACACTACTATATATCCTTTTTATTTGTGCAGAGTACAATGTTGACAAATTACCTTTACATTGTTCACATACTGCTCTTGGATTTCGGTTACAGACGAGAACAATATTTCCAATCACAGAAACAGCCAAGCAGACGGCCGTCATGATCAGTGCAATAAATACAGGGCGTGCCGTATTATCTAGACAACAAGGAAAACAAACCCGTCAATGCTCGTCAAACATAAGGTAGTTAACTCATTATAACTATTACATATAGAACACATCAAATCATACCTACCGATTGCTCCATTGCCAAACAGGATCTCCCCACATGTGGCCACGGCACAGTAGTAAGTCCCAGCATCAGAGGAGCTGACGCTCTTGGACAAGCTGTAGATGATGTTTGGATGAAATTCATCTGATCCGGCTCTGAACCAGTGTTCTCTTGGACAGGTCTTGTTCTCAGAGTCATGGAGGACTGAACACTGGAGAGACACAGGGTCTCCTTGATGGACTGGCTCAGATACTGGCCACTGCACAACAGTATCGTTTGATGCCCTCCAAATGTTACCTATATAATACAAAACATGGTCAGAAGTTGGGGATCTCTCTCTTCAAAGCTCAAGAAGGATACATGGCTTGTATCATGTTTATCGAGTGGATTTTGAATGCCAAGATGTTAAAAAGGTTTACGATAGAGTTGCAGTACTTAAAATAGAGCAAGTAAAATCAGATCCCTGGAACTCTGATTGAAGCTACCACACCGACAATACACAGAAACCAGACTTACTGTTTCAACAGGATATTTCAAGATATGAAGATTTGAAATCCCTAAAAATGTACCAATGATAATTTGCTATGAATTAGTTACTTCAGACAATTGGCTGAAGCAGTTGAAAGCTTTTGGACAAACATTATTACCTTTTAATAACAAATATGTGCTTCTCCACTCAGCCATATTCCAGTCAGTGACTCCACAGTGATACATTGCCTCATCGTCTTGGCTTGTCGTCAAGATGGTCAGACTCATATTGCTCATATTCTCAGCATGTTTAATCATAAATCTTGAGGCAGGAAACCCAGGTTCCAATGTATATTTCGCAGGAGATCTAACCAGCGTTGTGATTAATTTCAGAGTATCTCCAAAACTCTGCTTGTACCACTGCACTGGTCTATTTCCAGAGAAAACACACTCAAAGGTCGCAGGTTCGCCAAGTTCAACTGTGGTCACTGGAATCAACGTATCTGAATATAATGAAAAAGTAGAATGCATAAAGCAGTAAATAATCACTGTCACTATGACGTAAAAAGATGAACATTTGAGCCACCATACAATCAAATTAATAAATGTTTGAAAATCTTTAGAATTTGTACAAGAAATTGTAGCTGGTTTAGGCCATCACGTCAGCTATTTCCTTACTACCGTTTCCAACAATAATATTAACTCGGCTATTTATTTATTTAAACAAAATGGCTAAATGATCAAATATTTGAACAGAATGGGAGCGCACTTACACACTCGACGGAGGAGGAACACTGTAACCCATAATATGATCATCATGACATTGTCTCGCTGGTTGGGAACTGTCAGTGGTCTTTATGTGAGTGAAGGAGGTGATGACAGATGGTCACAAGGGCTCAGACTGTCAAATGCATCTGATTGGTTAACACAGATTCAAAAGTACACTTCCTGTCACGTTGGTCTTTGCAGGAAGTATAAAGGCTTTGTGGTCAATTAGAATTGAAGAGCTATGCCAATTTGGTGCATTATTATTTGTCATAGCATTAATGTGTCGTCCAACAGAGAAAATGTTTTCAGTTGCTGATTAAAATAAATAAATAAATTGTTCAGCGTCCGTAACCTGTTTTAAATTGTATTACATAAGGTCCAGAAACCCTGGTGTTCGTGAAGCATATTACAGCTCACTAAACACCAATTATTATCCAACGAATGAAAAAACTACAAAAAACATTATTTCTAAATGGCAATCTGCAGGATTCCTGTTTTTCTGGGTTTTGCACTCCATGTAAACATCGGCCCAACACAATAATAACGACACTCACTGAGGCTTATAAATGATAACGAAACCTACCAGTCCAAAAGAAAAAGAGCCACATCTACGTCGCTCCTCATCATCACTGCATTTTTCATCTTTGGAAGCCAATGCCAACTCTACTTTAGGCTCAGAGTCCGTTGCTTCCCCTTTTCAGCACGCTTGCCTTCCACTGAGAAATGTATCTGGTTATTTTTCCTTGGATTCTCTGTTGAAGAAAAGAGCGCCACCTACAGAAACTCAAACTTATTGAGTTCCTGTACAAGTAACAACAAGCTGATCCCGACTAGCTAGCATCATTCACCATGTACCCGGCTAGCTAGGTAGCTTACTGGCATATGATATGACAAACACATGTCAACGTGACATCAGCTAACAATACATGCAGCAAACCTTTTACTTTCTTTTCGCTGTCTTAAAAAAAAAAAGTCTGCCCAACTGATTAGTTATTTTGGACATGATTGGTATTATGCCGCACATTGAAATGAAAATATAGTCAGGTGGTTAACAGCCAGCCAGTAGATGGCGCCACCTCGCAGCAGCCATGGATGTATCAAACTAGGGCAGCAACAGGTTCATCAATGGAGGAGCAGGTTTGACGAACGTGTGATAATCCCCCCTCTTTTTTGCATGAATTTACACGGTGGTGGCACCTTGTTACATATATGAAGTGAACTCCCTGCATGTTGCAGATATGCAAATATGGTCCTACATTTATGAATTAAAGGGAGTTATTAGCATTCCTATTGAGCCATTAAAGGGCTTGCATCGCTGCTGGAGAGCTTGAGAGGTCCTAACCTGGTAGGAGTAGTCAACCAATGGTGTTTTGAGAGGACTCAACATTTGGAAGTGCACATGGTCTTGAAGAGCAAGAATTACACACAAGTAGGCCAATATTAGACCCCTGTGAAGCTGTCAAAGTTGCAAACAAGGAAAGCTCAGTATTTGTAACATTTTTGATTTTAACTATAGCCTTTTTACAGCTATATTATTTATATAATTCAGTCAAGGGATTAGTCATTTTCACAATAGCCAAATATTATAATTGTTTTGCACAAGCTGACACACCACCAAAGCAATTTGGCACAGTAGGATGGTCAAGTGTGTTTTATTTATTGATACTGTTAATAATTACTAATCGTGTTCACAAATAGCAGTGTGGTCACACTACAACAACAATAAGGAGAAAGTGACATGCATATATTTTTGGCATGTTGAAGGGAGCTTTATCACTATTATAATTTGTATCGTGTCATTACAGACAACTGATTGAATATAAAGGCATACTGCCATGCGGCATTTATCTCCAGACAAAGATGGCTGCATGATGATGCAACAGGCCCTATCATTGAAGTTTTTTGGGGGCTCAATACATTTTCCAAAAATATTAGAATATTTCGGGACACGGTTCAAAAGGCCATATTGCAGATATGCATCAGACTGCAGATTTGAGCTACATCATATTCACACTGTTTTGACAGCAATGAAAATATATATTACAAAAATTGGACTGTGTGTGAGGAATTGACCGGCATGTTCAGCTAGTTGTGTACTAATTTACAGATATACAGAATTTTTTGTAAATAATGTAATATCAAAGCATATATTTCTAGCCAGTTTACAAGCTGTGTCTACTTAGTTCTTAATTTGATTATACCTATTGAGTTAGTTATATTCAAAGGCTGTAGTTGTGTCCACTGTGCTGCGTTCAGTCTTTGAACAAGATATCCAATCAGTCAATCCATCAAGCAATCAAACTTTATTGATATACTGTAGCATGCATCCTACAAAATGATGAATAAATCAAGGCTGAACTCTAAAGACAATAGCACAAAATATGGATGTGAAGATAAAAGCAAAGGGAAAGCATGCACAATTTTGAATAAAACAAAACGGACTAAAAAGATAACGCAAAAAAGGTTTCCGTTTCTTTTAGACGTCCTCAGATTGCCTGGAAAGGTGGCGACCACAGTAACTGAATGACACCTTATCCAGTCTGTATATCCATAATGTGAACGATATACAAAATATTCATGTGCAGACACATAACTGAAAAGCCAGTCACACAGGTAAAGGTTATGTTACAGATGTTTGCTTCACAAGTGGGGGCTGAATCCATAATGACATCCTGTTTCTTTGCCTTTCGCCCGACATTCATTGGCCCACACCGAGGCGAGTTTCTCCTTCATTGATATCTTCTATATTGTAGATATTTAGCTGCAGCTAGTATCCATAGCAACTTAATCACTAACTGCTATCTACCACTATCTAACCACTGTCTAACCTTCACCCAACTGTCACCCACTTCAGTTTTATTTTAGTTCAAGTGAAGGAAATTGTGTGACATCCACACTCTAGTAGAAATACAGTCCATACATGTAATTGTTAGTCATACTGTAAAGTAATGAAACAATGGCTTGCCAAGCTACTCTATATACTATATATAAGTAGAGAATATAATAAAGTATTGACTCAAGACACCCAACATAACAATAACACCATAGGGTACCCAATGAAAATCTTTCTAATTTCATGTAAATGGTG
>OMOT01040234.1:0-14515 GCA_900312575.1 Acanthochaenus luetkenii | reverse complement strand
CAACACTGGTTGTCTATGGAAAGCCCTTAACCTGAATTGTTTCTAAAGTGACAATGTGGATTCTACACACACATATATATGTATAATGTGCTTGGGAGCACCTCGATAAGAGCCAGGCTCTGTGTGTTCTTTGGCTTGTAATGCTTTTTGCAATGTGGGCAATTTAGAGTCTTCAGTTCACCTGACCTGCACATCTTTGGACTGTGGGAGGAAACCCACGCAAACACAGGGAGAACATGCAAACTCCACACAAGACGGGACTTGGGCGGCGATTCAAACCCATGACCTTCGTACTGTGAGGCGACAGTACAAAAACCAGTTATTACATTGCACAGACACCAGCGGGACTGAAATAAGCTTGGAAATGTATGGAATGTACATCATAATTGTGAAAGATGACATCCGACTGATTGCTGATTGAAGTGTCCTGTCCAAACGTTTTTACTCGGCACTGCCTCTAAATGGAGTTTATACATATTCAGTGTTTTTAATCCCCAGAATCTCAACAACGTCACATAGCCCCTTGAGGGGGCGGCAGTAGCTCAGGAGGTAGAGCTCCCGTCCCGCAACCACAAGGTTGGCGGTTCGAGTCCAGCTCCTCCCGGGGATAAATCTGTCGTAGTGTCCTTGAGCAAGACACCTAACCCCAAAAGACACCTGCTCCCCGGGCGCCGTAATGGCAGCCCTCTGCTCCGGCCCCCCAGCATATGTGTGTTGTGCAATTACTTGTGTGTATCCGGGGGGGGATCCGTGATGGGTTAAATGCAGAGAATAATTTCACTAGGTGTGTGCGGTGCTCTGTGCATGTGTGTGACAATAAAGGATAAATTATTAAATTATTATTATTAGTCATCTAGACGAAGAAGCAAATGTCCCCATTCTCCATATGCTCTCCATTAAATCTGGTGATTATTATATTTAAATGGTAGAAAACAGATAAAAAATGGTACACACCTTTTTTGTCCAGTTCATGGTATGTATGAGAGTGTGAGGCTAATTTAGCTCTTTTTATACAACTGATTTGCTCAAATAGCCAGCACCTCATTGGGTGAGCACACTTTTTCTAATACTCTAATTGACCATTATGTTTCAGATAATGCTATGAGCCTTGACAGGTTCATATATTTTTCATTTGGACAGTACCAGCCAAACAGAGAATGACTGACTTACCCTCCCAGAACCTCGTTGGGCTTGACGCTGTAATAGGAACCCATGGGAACCTGCTTGGCACTGACAATGCGGTGTTCAAAAGGCGCCGGTGCTGGTGGACAGTCATCTACAGGAGAGGAGGACAATTCAATTATCTTTTATTAGCATCTGTACATATTGCCAAAGGATACAACAACAAAAAAACAAATACAAAAAGTGTAGGCCAAAATAAGACAAATATAATAAATAATAGTATAGTATAGTATAGTAGTACTGCATATACAGTATATACAACAGATCAGTCTTCTTTACATTGAATATTGGTGGATAATAATGATAATATGTAATTCCATTTGGAATATTAGTGAAAATAAGTTGAATGCTTGTACGTTGATGTTTGTATTAGTCTGATCAATACGTACATGTAATTTGACATGTAAAGCTACAGCACTCTCTTCAAGATTCAGCGGTTCATTTTCGGAGCTGCGAATCCTAGGATTTCTGTCAGCGTTCTCTCAGCTGATCAGTTTGTAACTTCAGGTTTTGCCAGCTTGTAAGTCCTGTTAACTAGTGGGGCCTAGGGGCACTGCCATTTGCTCTTGGCCAATCATCTTCCCCAATCATATGGTGCCTTTCATACTGAAACTGTTGTCATTGGCTGGATGTCCACTGTGACGCAAACACAACAGAGTTTTTGAAAAGGCTCCTCCTTGTGACCACAGACGAGTATTATGGGGCAAATTAGTTTGACCCATGGCCCCATTGAAACCGAATAAATCCTCACAAAACCGCTTGGAAATCTTTGGATGTTGCGGACTCTCGCCCTGTGACACCCAACATTGGCCACGAGCAAATGGCCATATCCCCAGGCGCCACTAGTTTATGGGACATCATGTACATGCTGACACAACCCAAGTTACAACCTGTTTCAAAGTACAAATTAATTCCCAAATAGATTCTAAATTGAGCTTCAAGTTTTCAGATCGTGTCAGTGGTCTCCATAGCAGTCAGGCTGCTGCGGAGGTTGCACTGAAGAAACAAAATATGAACATAATTGGGGAAACAATGACAACTGATTTGACAGAGATATATTCATGAGAAAATGCGATATGTCTAAAAGAATTAATCGCGATTCAATCACTCATAGATTATACTCCATTGATTAGTATATTTCTCCCAAGACAAATTGACCACTGAAGGAAGAACATGCACACTTATTTGTAAATACTCAGAATATTAAGCCTATCAAGCTGCCATCATCCAAAGTCCTCCATGCAAAGGTGTTGGCTCTGTGGTGGGTGTGCCAAGCTTACCTATGACTGCAAACTCGAATGCACCATCATGTCTGCTACCTGAGGAGGCTGGCGTCGGGGTGGTGGGTTTGGCTCGGCCCTTTTCTGCCTCCGGTGGTGGCTGAGGGTTCGGATTTACAGAACACTGCTGCCCTGAATCCTCTTGTACAGTCTGGAGATGAACAACCTCAGTCTCAGACTTTGTGTCCGCTGGGCAGGCAGCCATGTTGTTGTCCTGACTCAATTCTGGCTTTGTTACTGGAGATAAAGCCTTCTGGTCCTTGGCAGGTGGGGAGATGGCTTCATGGTTGACCTCTGGCTTGGGTTCCTCAGTACTGGTGGTTGCCATGGGTGATGAGGCAGGTTTAGGAGCCTCCTTCTCCATGGTGTCAACCTCAGCAACCATTTCAGCAGCCATCTCGGGACTTCTACTAGAACACAGGGCAATCGGCACGGTTAGCTCTTTGGGGAATGAACTGCACAAATGTCCTTAACAAAAGCACTGGCTAACACAGTATGGGTTAAAGTAGGGAAGGTTATTTTCTAAATGTCATTCAATAGAGATTACAGATGGCTTTGCTGAAAATTTGTGCACTTTTTAGCATCTGTAAAGTGTCTGCAAACTGGTTATGATTTTGTTTTCAAGTACTAGTAGTTATCAAGATTTAAACTGCTGTAACCTGCTTACTCTCCAACACTGGGGATGAATGTTAGAATGAAGTAAATTGATCCAAAACATGGGTAACAGCAGCATTTACAGTTGTTATATTGTGCATTATGAATGAAAATACTGTACATGCAGGTGCCTCAGGAAATTAAAATGTTTGCATCGAAGATAATGAAAATGTGATTCCATGTGACAGAGCTGTGTATGTTGAGGAGATTGCCCTAACTAAATAGTTGACCTGCTTGAGAAGTGCTTTCCATTCAGGTCAGCTTTTTGAAATAGCTGGAGTCCGGCTGGTTGTAGCGGTTTGGATATAAACGTTTCCACTGGTTTCCTGTCGGAGCAGCAATTATAGATGGTAGAACAATTAGAAGAGTACATTCGGGAAGGGAAGCGGAGGATAGAGTGCATTCAGAACAGTGGACAACAAAGAAACAAATGCATGGCTCGGTTCACATTCAAGGCTTTTAACTATCAGTATCTAAAACAGTACTAACTGCTATCAATCGAATAGAACAAGAGTGAAGATCTTGAGCCTTTCATAGCTTTTTCATAGCTTTTGCACCTGCAATCCATTACGGTTACTGTCAGAAACACAGCAACTAAATTACAGATACTTTTGGGGGTGGGGAAGGAGGGGGTTAAATTACTAAGGAACCAGGCACCAATGCCACATGTTTCACACTTTGGGTAAAATGTCTCTATCTACCTATAAATATTTGGCCAAGAATTAAAAAACATGTTGTGGTGGCTGCTATGACTTTTTTATTTATTAATTTATTTTACTGATGCTTCTGTAATTTTTTCCAGTGAACCAAACCATGCATTCCAGTTTCACCTGGTTCTTAGACTACTTTCAGGAAAACATCAGAACATCGCATGGAAAGTTTTCCCAAAGGCGAAGGACAATTACATGGGGGCTCATCTCAAACGTGACGGGTGCACCACACACTTGTATCAACACAAACCTTGAATATAAGGAGTATCAATATCCCCACTCTGACCTATTATGTCAGTACTGACTTATCTTTGGTCTACTCCTCCAGACCTTTAAAACCGCAATTTTGCACATTGGCAGCCCCAAATGGAAGCGATCGGTAACTGTTTGAATTTTAGGGCTTCGTTACCCAGAAATATTGTACGGTGTGATGTCAGTGAAATAAATGTCTCCTTCTTAGTGTCTGGTGGGGGAGGTGGTGAAAAGTACAGCCATTGTTGGATTTCGCTCTTGAGAGCTGATTTGATATGAATTTTTACTGTGCCATAAAATCATATTATTAACATTTTTGTTGTCATTTGGGTTGATGTTGAATTTTGCCATCTCCAACACATCACCATCTGTGAAAGAGACTCAGCTCCATGGTAAAGTAGCCAGACGCAAGTTAATTTCAAAATGTATTAACAGCCTTTCAAATTGCATGTCCAATATGTATAATTTGTATCACATTTGAGATATTGTTGGTGTATTATATCTGTGGGAAGAAACTAAGTTGTGTCGTCGTTGAGCATGACTGTTGACAGCAGCACAGTCTGTTTCTATTCAGTTAATCCCTCTGTTGGGGAGTGGTTGGGCTGCTGACTATTTATCTATATTGTATGGCTGGAAGATAATATAAGAAACCAGCTTAAACACAGATAATTTATCAGGAATGTAGTGGAGGGTAAACCCACCTAAAGTCAGTTTACCAAGCTTTATATTTATTATATATAAATCTTTAGGAGATAACTTCACAGTATACATGATGGTAAGTAGTATCCAACTGGTGTAAGTCAAATGATGATAGGCTCTTTGGAGGTCAGTTTACACTGCGTTTTATTTACCACTACATCACTTACATGTATATAAATCAACCATAAGACGTGTTTTCTGAATAGAACTGTATCAAAACAGTATATGTGTCAGAGTTGGCTACTTCAGTATGTGATGCTATTTACATGGATTTCCAAAAGCAATTGGAAATCTAATGTCATAGTTCAATCCAGACACAACTAATAATCGCTCACATAAATGACATTCTTACATTGTAATTCTGTCTCAGTCAGTTCTGCTGACTGATACTACTGCTGCCATTTTGCACATCCTGTTGATGCTGGAATCCAGACTTTTGACACACTTTTGATTCATACATTTCTACTTAATATGACAGAGTTTTGGATGTTTCTATAACCCCAATTTGCTCTATTCTTGTGTATATCCTATTCTTATTTTCTGAATTCTGAATACTTTAACTATTTAACTATACTTTAACAATTGACTACTCTGATCAGATCGGAGGCGATCCAATCTAATCTAACCCAACCTAATCTAATCTAATCTAATCTAATCTAATCTAATCTAATCTAATCTAATGTCATCTAATGTCATCTAATGTCATAAGCGTACCTATGTAGTATCGGGGCTGGGGTTTTGGCTGCTGTGTCCTTCTGAGTCTCTGGCATGAAGGTCTGGACTCTGGTGGGCTCTCGACTCTTCAGGGTGACCTCCTTGGGCCTGCGAGGGCCTTTGGTGGACCCATCTCTGCTCAACTGAGGAGGAGCCTCTTCCTGTTGGGCTGAGGAGGAACTTTGTGATGGACAGGACTGAGACTCGGGGGGAGGAGCAGGAGATGGAGCTTCATTATCTGCCAGCTTCACCTCCTCAGGAATATGTTTGGTGTCTGCAGAGGAGCCAGAGGAGGAGGAGGTTGATGAGAGTCCCATTCACATTTTCACAACATGCATACATGTACCATTCTCGGTTGATGGTGTGACTATCTGTTGATTTTATACAGTATCTGTAGATTCTGAAGGCAAAGCCATTCAGTGTCAGTGTTGGGAGGTAGTTTTACTACATTACAGTAGTTTAAATGTCATATAATACAAATAGCAAATATAACACAACATATGCTGTTATTGACATATGTTCTGCTCAAATGTGTGCTGTCCCAAAGACAGTGTTCAAAATAACACATCCTTTTATGAGTGTAGCTTTGCTGTCGTTCAACTTCTTCTAATGTGAATTAACTGGTAGCTTGTAGAACTAGACTTTCAATGTAGCTTCCACAATATTGTCCAGTGTGACTCAGGACTAATATTTAACAACATCGAATATGCTGTTTAATATGTATTTATTGTAGAGCTATTGCATTCTGAAATATCCACTATTTTAACAAGTTGAGTATATTTTCAACATAGACAACATTCTTTTTGATAAAATGTTGGTTCCTGTGTCTTATGACTCTCACACATACAAAGTTAATGCAGATTGGACTTCCAGGCACTAGACACTTATTATGTGGTTATAATAGTTTGTATGTTACTGTGAAACATTGTGTTTGAAAATCTATGAATTAGGGCTGAAATCAGTTGAATTAATATGACTGTTTCACTGTAAAAGAACAGTTTTGCCACTCTACAGGTACAAATGTGACTGTTAAGGTACAGAGGGCTTCACTGGGGAAGAACCCTTAAAGGCCAAATTTGCTCAAAGAAATGTTAAGGTATATTTTTGCACCAGGGCACACTGACACATTTCTCACTGGAGGTACGTATATAATTGGCTGCTTTGAAGGTGGAGAAAGTATGATTTTTACTGTCTCATAGCACAAAATGGCCATAGTCAATGATAATCTGCGGGGTTGTTGATCAATACCAATGGCTCAACGATTACTTGGCCAGCTGCTGAGATTTCTGGCTTTCAAAACTGACTTTCCGGCCCGTAATCTGTTTTGGAACAAACGTGTTTCTGTTGGACCTCTGCTCCAATTAGCTAGCTAGCTTACTCATCTTCATCCTTCATCCTTGTGAAAATGTGACTTTATTATTTCTGTCAATTACAAGCCACCGTAAACTGAGCCAGAGAAACCTACTGGTCCCCGATAGAGGTCGACAAAAATCATAGATTGCTTAATCCCACTTTTTAAGGTACAAACTGTAAGGGTACAAATAAGCATGTCAGGGGTACAACTGGCTTACCTTAGAGGTTATTGCCCCAGTGACAAGCCATCATACTCTTAAAGGTACAATTCAGTACTATTTTTATGAGCGTGAGACAGCCTCACCTTTTGCCGGTTCAGATCCCTCTTCTTCCACCTGTGTACCCTTATGACAAACGGTGGCTTGTGGTTTTGGACTCTCATCTTCTGCATTATCTCTTTTCTAAGAAGAAAACCACATTATTCTTAATCAGCCATGTTACAATGACATATCCTCCTCATAACCAAGGAAACCCTCTACCTTGGTATAACTACGATTGTTTGGTGCGTGACAGGCACAGGGTGGGGTGGGGGGATGTCCCACCCTGAATGTATATTCCTATTGGCCGGTCAGTTTTCAGTCCAGAAGGTATTCCCATTGGCTGTGGACAAAGCCTATCCAAAAGAGCCACAGATTATCAGTGGCATATCTCTTGACGGGAACTAACAACAAACATTGTTCATTTGCATTTGCTGAGAAGCTACTTGTTGATTCCACCACTTAAATTAGGTTTAAAAAGGTGGGGACAGAATCAAACATTTCAAAATGTGATGGGCACATGTCCCCAGTGTCCCCAGTGTAAATGGACACTTGGCCTGAAAAACTGGTTCTTTGGTCCATTGAGGTTTGACTAAAATGTCAATCTGCATCTACGGGGTTCTTAGAGGTGTGTGATTACAGTGTGAGTTTGTGTGGAGATGGATGCGTGCGTCGGTGGGTGGGTGGGCATTGGTAGGCTGCCACACTGTCTTTCTGACCAACCAAACATAATCATTTACTGTATGAACATTCAGTATACCATGTGAAATATTTGTAATCGATTGGTTGTTGATTTATCATCCGGTATGCAGTTGTCTCTATTCAAACTAGGCATGCTGAAAAAAGCCCCGATAGGTCTGTTTCATCCTCAACTTTAGTCCAACTGTGAAAGCAGTCTATGTCCTTATCTTGCCAAACACACCGCAGCAATGCACAACTTGTTGTTTCCAAGCAGCTAGCCAAACAATGACGCAGGTTAGCTCTACTGATTTTTTAGCTGTAAGGGGGTCAAATGACACTTGCTGGACAGGAGCCCAACTTCAAATCACATGATGGAAATAACATTGACCCTATATGGTGGCGACAGAGGAGGAAACAATTAAGAAGGAATCTGAAGCCAATCACACACGTCAATCTACTTGCACTTGGCCACAAAATTAACTTGCACGTTTAATTCAAGCATTTCAATGGCAGCATAGGAAAGTTATTTTAACGCAGATGATGCTTTCAGTGACCAATCTTCTCTTAATAGGCAGTTTTCCCTTAATAATGACATATCTTTTGAGTAATGGAGACAGTTACTGGTGACGATAATGTTCACAACACTAAATTGTTTTTAGAAGAGTAGATGTAACTATCAATAGAAGACATGAAACAGTTACAGTTCAAGTAGCCATAATATCCATCATTGAATATCTCTGTGTAAGCAATGGAGCAGGACCCAGCTGATTGCCAGACAGAGGAAATACTGGGACTTATACAGTATTATAACAATAAAGGTCACACGGCAATGGCATCATGTGCCGTCATCCCAGGCAATCCTCTCGGTGAACCAATAGAGTAGCACAGTTGTTGGAACGGAATAAAGTTTCCAAGTGGTTGCATCACCTGTATCAGAGTCTTGCTGAGTGAGCTGCACATACACTTCAGGGTTAGGGTTATTTTAGGCTTGTTTTATTGAGAAAGTCATAAAAGTTCTATTTGAAGCGCTGACATGCTAACAACACCTACTTCTAAACAGGGAGCATGTAACACATAGTTTGTTCCAGAAATGAGCCCTTCAGCAAAAGGGACGTGGATTTATGTTAAACAAACAAACACAAGTTAAACAAAATGAATCTGGTGATTATTAATGGAACCATGTTTTAGACCATTGACAGGCTTATGGGACACTAGGTCAACTTATATGGGGAGATCTTTTAGAGATCAGAGACTCTGTTATGAAGCCCTGGAATGGACTGACCTGCTCCAGAGGAGTGCTGCTGCTAAACAGGCCTTTGTTCCTCCAGGGCACCACTCCTTTCAGGATAAACTCCACCACCTTGGAGCTGCGAAACACCTCGCCCATGTAGCCCAGCACCCTGTCCAGGGCTGACACTGAGCCCTCTATCCCCTCCAGCCTCTCACTCTGCCTCTTCCCTTCCTGCTGCAGGTTCTTCAGCAGAGCTACCATCTCCCCATACAGGCCCTTAACCTCTGACAGCAAGGCTGGCTCCCCAACTCCTGCACACGGGGAGGCAGTCCTTGAACCATCCCCAGTCTGGAGCTCTCCCTCCCTTTCCCGGCTCCTTCGTATGTGGGCCAAGTCCTTCTCCAAGGAGCCCAAACCCTGGCAGACTACATCCAGTCTGCGGAGCACCTCAGTCTGGCCAGAGGCGATCTGCTCCACCCTGCCCTCCAGCTGCATCAGCTTGATCTCCACACCTCCCAGAGTGGCCAGGAGTCCAGTGGTGGAGGGGGGTTTCTTCACAGCTCCAGAGGAGGCTCCTGCATTGTCCAGCTTGCCCCCATCATACATTTTGGCAATGCAATTGGCCAAAGTGGCCCGTTTGCTCATAGCTGTTTCAGGGTCAAAGCTGCAGTCCTCGGCTGGTAGGAGAGTAGAGGTAGAGAGGGAGTAGTGGCCGTGTTAGTCCACCTCAGCTTGTTCTTCATAGGCACTATTTTGGGTGAAGCCCTTCAAGCTCTGTCTACCTTGGTACCTCTCTCCCACAACAGTGCCACCCCCACCCTCTCTCTCTTTCTCTCCCTCTCTCTCTCTCTCTCTCTCTCTCTCTCTCTCAGTATATCCCTGTCGTCTATATATGCCAGAGACACAAC
The DNA here is from genome assembly GCA_900312575.1 of Acanthochaenus luetkenii. Classification (NCBI taxonomy): domain Eukaryota; kingdom Metazoa; phylum Chordata; class Actinopteri; order Beryciformes; family Stephanoberycidae; genus Acanthochaenus; species Acanthochaenus luetkenii. The sequence continues at coordinate 4,594 of OMOT01040234.1, read as the reverse complement.
ACCCCTAAATAAACACCTCCTCCTCACTATCTTATCTCTCCACTTGTTTGTAACCCTCCCTTCCCCGCTCTCTTTCTTACGTACCAAGCCAAAAGTCACAGCCAAGATTCCAGTGGTGGCTTGACGTCACTAATACATTTAAATTCATCTCAGAAGATCTGACTGTTGACTGGTGGACATGCCAGCAATGACCTTTCCGGTAGAGGTTCAACTCATTGCCAAGACAAGGAGAAATGATGTTTGTTGGGACTTTGGAACAAGACATCACTGTTCCCTGCCAGCCACTCTGCCATCAGTTTGCTACGGCAGAGAAAATTGAAGTTGATGATACGGGATAATGAAGAGATCGTTTTTGTTGAAGAAGCATTTTTAAATTGTAGCAAGATACATTTCGGTGTATTTCTGACCATCTCTACAAACACTCACACACACAGCTGCTCCACTAGACCCACAATGCTGCAGTGCATGGCCATGACTGACGAACGTGACTTGACATTGGTGAAGAGTGTCCTTTAAAATAAACTGCTGCTGACAACAACAATGATGAACAGCCTGAGCAGTGACGCCGGAACATAGCTGGTTGACCCGTTGCTCTCATGCTTGGTATTTATTAGGGTCGGAATGTTTTCTTTGGAAAAAACTCAACCGGTGATAGCAATTCCTGCCATTTTATAGTGCCATCTTGGGTCAGTCAATGTTTATTGTTTTCCTAATGTCCAATAATAGGAATCATCACTCATCTAATTATCCAATCACTACGGTCCAACTACGTGCCTCTCTACCTCAGTTCACTCATCTTTCACATAGGGCACTCACCTCCCTCATAACCCTTTCATGCTGGACTACTGACTGGGAAAATACCCCGGTCACCTGTCATTATGAATAGGTCAGCCCGGCTATGTCGACCCATGAAACGGTACTGGACTATACACTGTGGTATTCTAAAAGTCGAGATATTGCACCGTTGACACCAAAGATGCTAATGCTACCAAACAACATTGTGTGTTCCTAGTTGCGTCAAACTTTCATTTGATTAAATAATATGAACTGTTTCTGGAGCATCATGCTGTCTGTCTGCCATGTTGATTACAGAATGTAATCATGCCTGCTTTTGATGATGTTATGAAAAGTGACCATTAAGGGAGTCCATTTGTGTACCCAGGTCTGTCCTTGTCTGGTGCAAACTGCACCAACATGCGACATTCACTCAAACACTGGTACTACACCAACTGCCGAATATTCTTAAAGATATATTCCTCTACAACACAATAACTACTGCTGCTTTTACTTTTCATTTACTACTTACACTTTTAAAGGTATTCTCCCCTAAAACACGTAAACCTATTGTAATACTTTTATATAAATATATTAAGTTTAAAGGTATATTACACTAAAATACTAGTACTACTTCAACTGCTTAATACTTTTAAAGGTTGGCCTATATTATGCTCGTACTCTTCTTTATATTTGTATTAATCAGACCCATGACGCCTCCAGAAGGACCAATAGGTTCTAGCATACCTGAACCACACATCCATACGCAACAATGATCAGAACTGTGTTAATCTACTACACCCTGTACCCGGTCTGGCTTAAACGTAGTTCACAACATTACACCCAATAATTTATAACCTCGCAATTGGTCTCAACAGCCGTATGCTAACAGGAAAGCTGACCTTCTGGCTTGAAACGGCCTGCCTGACCTCCACCAATGTGTTGCGCTTGTCTATAGTATCTCTGTCTTTTTGCCAGGTGTACTTTCTGAACTGCTTCTTTAGGGTCCATTTTAATTTTAGTCGCTAGAGCAGGTGCTACACATATTACTTTTATCTTTACAAGCATCAACTCCAGTCTTAAAATTCCTAATAGGCTAAATAGAGGTAAGTTGAGGCTCCCGACTGCTTAGATTTCAAGGGACTTCTAGCTATAACTAACTCTACCTTTATTATAAGAATCTCAACAATGGCCACATCAGTTGGGGTCACACCACAATTTGAGCTTGCCTGTTAACACTGACCTCACTATGTTCTCTAAACATCTTATCATATGTTGTATTCGTTCCCTTAATGTGCTCTTTGTCTGACAGGCTTCTGTGATATTGTTGGAATTACCTCTTCATTAATGTAGAATATTTTCTCCTAAAGTTTTTCCTTTACAATGCAGATTATTCTTTTCAAATTTGAGATTATCATTCAATTTGGCAAGCAGTGTTTTTGTGCTGTCATAGTAATAGTTGTCATATCATATACATATGCATCTATATAGGTAAAAATATTAAGGGGCGTCCTGGTGGCTCAGTGGTCCAAGGTGCGTACCATGTAAATAAAGCATCTTGGGTTGGAATCCAGCCTGGGACCTTTGCGCATGTCATCCCCCTCTCTCTCCCATTCTTTCCTGTCTCTTTCAACTTTGAACTGTCTAATAAAGGCAAAAATGCCACACAAAAAATCTTAAAACATGAACAGCAAGATAACTTGCATGACTTGCTTGTCTAAAGCTCATATTTTACTCTGCTTCTCTGTTGTCATCCAGGTCAGCAGATTTGTGTGCGACTGTAAAACTACTATGCTATCATCATTTTATTTACAGTACACGAACCCACAAGTCTTTTTTATCAAGAATTTATTTTATTTTTGTAGTCAAACAAAGCGCTTTTCCTGTCTGCACAGATTTAAGGAAATGTAGTGTGCAATTGTGAAATATTAATAATTAAATATATCAACATTATATATATCCGGCACACGATATGATAGCTAGCTAGCTAACCAGCAACTGGGCCGTTACCATCTTCATTTCTTATTCTAATACTGGAAGTGAGGTCATAGTATTTAATCTTGGAATCAAGAGCAACATTTCCCAGTCAAACCATGTTGTAGGAATCCTACAGGAAAATGCTACATGATTGGTTGTAAAATATGATGGAATTGAATAAATTAATTTTCAAAATGTCACCTTGTGCCTGATGTTGGTTTAGAGTCCTACTTTTACAACCAAAGCCCCCTGTTGCTGGCCTGGGATCAGATCCCACCAGGTCCTTCTCCACTATTATGTATCTATTTCATCCCTCAGATCTAAAAATGAAAGAGAATGTATTTGACACTTAAACTAGACACCTTTGTTTTGAATAAATTCTTAGTTGACATACTGTGTAAGGTAGGGCTGCAACTATGGATTATTTTCATTTTCAAACAATCTGTTACATTACACTGAACATGACAAATCTGAAGATAAGGATTATTCGAAAACCTACGTATTTATTTGTTTTATAAAAAGTGTTTTTCAATTTTTCAAATGTATCAAATATTTGTTGCAGCCCTAATACATGGATTATAATGGTGGCGCAGTGGTTAGCACTGTCGCTTCACAGCAAGAAGGTCCTGGGTTCAAATCTCACCTGGTCCTTTCTGTGTGGAGTTTGCATGTTTCCTCCCACAGTCCAAAGACATGCAGGTCATGCTGTTTACCTGCTCATGGTGACCCTGCAAAACTTTGTTGAAGTGAACTAAAAACAGCAACTTGAACTCCTACAAAGTAAGCATACCATCATCTACTGTGAATGTTGAATCAACCGAAATGATGTTCACCCTTAGGACTCACATGAAAGAAGAAGATGGATGCTGTTGTTATTAAAGTAAGGCTTATTATTGACCTTCTCATCTATGTCACTATTAGTAATTATCTATAGTGAGTCAATGTAATTCATTATTACACTCAGGAAGACTACCGTCTAAGGAACTGTATTGTTGAGCAACAAGACATAACCAGCCACCATTAATGTTTTGAGCCAACGCACACAACAGAGTCATGTAACTGTAATCCTAGCATACTGTACATTAGTTACACAGGTGCCAAGGCCAAACATAACCCATGGACAGGCCAATACATGTGCTGTTACTGGGGATGACACAGCACACATAACACTGGCATAATCTTTTCAACTAGGCTGTTCTAACCCGATGGAAAAGACCCGATCACATTTTGTTTTCAATTATGAAGAACCCAGCCAGAGGATTTCAGGCTGCAGCTCAAAGGGAATGAAATGGTCTTGTTGATTGCATTATGTTTATATAACCCCCATTTGCTATATCCATCCATCCATCTTCAACTGCTTATCCGAAGTCGGGTCGCAGAGGTAGCAGCTCCAGCAGGGGGCCCCAAACTTCCCTTTCCCTGGCCACATTAACCAGCTCCGACTGGGGGATCCCAAGGCGTTCCCAGGCCAGCGTGGAGATATAATCCCTCCCCCTAGTCCTAGGTCTTCCCCGTCGTCTCCTCCCAGCTGGACGTGCCTGGAAAACCTCCCTAGGGAGGCGACCATGTGGCATCCTTACAAGCTGCCTGAACCACCTCAACTGTCTCTTTTCAACGCAAAGTAGCAGCGGCTCTACTCCGAGTCCCTCACGGATGACTGAGCTTCTCACCTTGTCCCTAAGGGAGATGCCAGCCTCCCTCCTGAGAAAACCCATCTCGGCCGCTTGTATCCGCAATCTCATTCTTTCGGTCATGACCCATCATGGCCATAGGTGAGAGTAGGAACGAAGATTGACCGGTAGATCGAGAGCTTTGCCTTCTGGCTCAGCTCTCTTTATGTCAC